>WAAE01007857.1:0-18062 GCA_013400495.1 Nicator chloris
CTTTGTGTCCTATTGCGACACCGTCCTTCAGCTGCACTGTTACAATGGACATGGCTATTCCCAGGCCAGCCTGGAGGATACTGTCACCTAAAGGTGTTTGAATAAACATGTAAGAGGTTTTACAGTCCTGCTCACAGCCTGCTTCTTATTTCATCGCTGTATTACTTTCATTCCTTTTATGTTTTCTTCTTTTACTTCTTTATCTTTGTTATCTGTTCCTCCTAATAATATTCCTTCATTCTGTCTAATGTAGGTATAAATACGGTTGGTCTATCAAATACAAGTAATTGCCATTTATTATAACGCAAAATTATAAATTCCATGCATATAGATCCTGCTTTACCGTGAATGTGTATAGCTTTTCATATTTCATGCTTCTTTATGTATATAAATAAATATTTCATGTTCATATATTTACATAAATAATCAGAAAATCATCTTAATAGATTTTAATATCTGGGTCAATCTTTGGAAGTGATCTAATACAAATCTAATAGAGATGTAAAACACATTCTGCTCAGGATCTTTGAGACTTCTAAAAAGTGTATTTCTACATATTTAGCGTCATAGGTTTTGTTTGTTTGTTTGTTTGTTATGTTTTGTTTTGTTTAAACTAGGTCCACAGTCTGTTGTCTAGGAAAACCAATCCTTTGCAAATCTATTAAGTTTCTGCCCAGTTTTAATTTATCTTTTGTCTTCTCTGAGGTAAACTCCCAAAACAAATCTGCTGGACTTTCAGCAGAAGATCATGTCCTTTGATCAGCTAATGAATTTTGATTTAGGACCAAAGCTTCAGGAAATAAATTTTCTAGATTTTATGTACATTAAAAGGAAGAAGAGTTGCTTAAAAGACTCGAGATGAAAGATGTCTCATACTGGTATATCCTTCACTGGCACAACCATAATCTCATTTCCAAATCCTAAAGGTGAAATACAAGCCAAGTTATTCTGAATCAAGTAAGTGTGTCTGTAATTAACACTAGGGAACTCCTGAGTAGAATAAAACTCATTAAGCTTAGGAGTTTAATGATGAGAAAATACCTTTTCACCTTGGTCTCCTTTAGCGTTTGTGTATCAGCCTTGTAAATTCCAAGGCTGGGCACTAGATGGTCAATTATTTCTGCAAAGAGCAGTTTCAGTTAGCCTTTCAGAGTGTAAGGCTAGGATTTCAAAGAAGCCTAACCAAGTTAAGTACTCATCACCTAATGATGTCAAAGGGGTTTAAACCCCTCAAAGATTCCTACAGGGAGAGGAGAAACAGCAGGTCGTTTTGATACAATGGAAATAAGAAAAGTCTTGTTCAAGACAGATTTACAAACATGAAATATTTATTAGTCACCAGTGGTAAGTTTTTTTGCTAAAACTGCAAGAAGACTGAATTCTGACTCTTTTAATTTTTACTGAGGAACTACGAAATCCTTTGTAGACAAAAAGGAGCTCTGCTGGCTACCATTAAAAACATCTATGTGAATACAGTTTGAAACTTTTAATTCAATAAACAAACAAAACAAAAAGCACACTATTACACAAAATGAAAATAGATCTTTCCTGACCTTTCAGAAACAAAGACAGAAGCCTTCTGGAAAGCTATGATACACTCCTATCACACCATCAATTAAGACCACCTTTCTAGACTTACTCTTCCCCTTTTGATCCACACAGGCATGCAAATTTCCTTAAAGCTGAAACCAGAAAAAAACTAAAAGGGAAAGAATCCTGAATGCAGTTTTAAAAATCTGAGTATTTGAAGAGTCTCTTTTGGTTTTGGCAGTGAGATTTGACAATCCCGACAACTTGAATTCCCTGCCTCACATGACTCAGATAAAAGAAACAGCCTATGCTACTTTATTGTCTGTAAAGTTGCCATTTCTTTTTATATTTTCCTGTGTTCTTGACTGTTCAGTTATTTGTGTTAGGACAAAAACAGTATAATTTCTATTTACAGGCAATTCATTTTCAATAGAAAGAAGATAGTGGTTGATAACAGCATGAAAGGAGGCAATTTTGAATGAAAATACATTTGAAATTAAATGCTTCTCTAGCTATGGAAAGGATTTTACCATTAACAGTGATGAGAAAGAAACATAGCTATAGATATAGGTTCCATCTGAATGAACTGACAGTATAGATACACCACAGCAAATTCTAACCCAGCACATTTGTCTAATTAAAACACTTCAGCTATATCACAGATCTTTGCTGCTGTTGCCATCTCACTGTACTGGCAATATACTCCAACATTCCATGTAGACACTCTCACAAAATTTCACAAAGCTAAGACTTTTAATTTTGCACTTACTGTCAGAAGGTAATGAAGATTCCTGAGACAGCAACAGCAGCTAGCTTTGTTTTTCCTATTCCAGAAATCTTAAACACAAATTCTGATGTTAAAAAGATATTCAATAATGGTGCATAAAGAATAGTGAAAAAGATACTTCTAGAATACAAGCGTCTAACAGATAACTGGAATGTAAATATAATTAGGGTTTTTAATATACTAAAGAAGCTGGCTGGAAGGATGCCATGCCTGTAAGTACCATAAGCCATAGTACTTTCCATCACAGAGCTGGGTCTGCTTCAATACCTGTGACTTTGCACAAGTTGTCTTTGGTCAGCATTTCCTTGACCTGCCTTGAGGGGCTGGCCAGCTTTTGACTAACACTATGACAGATCAGAAGATATCAAATCACTGTTTTTCTAAGAATTCATTACATTGCTAACTTTAGTCTGCTGCAGATGAATATCCTCATGGGCTCACCCCTGCACACCTGACTGCTGCAGAGTGTGTGTGTGGCATTGGATCTAAACAGTCTTCCAGACTGACAGCGGTGGCTTTTCCATAATGTATGTGTGAACAGATATGTAGAGCAGGTGCAACATGAAAGATCAAGCTCTTTACATTGAGTCTGCAATCTTGTGTCCAGATGTGACATTGACATAGTCAAGACAACTTTCTTTGAAGCAGTAAGTACAGGTCTACTTCTGGCTCAGAGGAGAGGTGAAAAATGTCAGAGAAGGACACAGGGAAGAACAAGCTCATATTCAATTCCCAGTGAGGAACCAGAGCTGTAGCCTCAAAAGAGGAAGAAGATACACACCTAAAGAGAAAGAGCAAAAGGGTATGATTTATTTGAACTAGGGAGGTGAAGGAAGTACCTGCCTGTGTCCTTATTAGGGTTCTCTATGTACTCTTTTCAAAGGACTAGACAGCCAGATAAACCTTTGGGAATCATAAACTCCCTTTTATTTCTGTGGAAGCCTTGCCAGCTGACAGAGTACCAATTCAAGGTTTTTACATTATGGGGCACTGTTCTACAGTGTAGAAAAGTAGAAGAGGTCCCTAGTAGCTGGATTTCTATCCCTGGCCTTGACCTGGATCCTAAGCCTCTAGTTTTCTCGAACTTGTTGTCTTGAATTGTTAGTTCTCTTCTTCTTCCACATCTTTTATTTATTTCAGCACCTTCCTCCTTTTCCCATACCTTTATGTGCAAATCAATTTGAAGAGGAATATTCATGCAGATGATTTCCTCAGTTGTGTGGCTTCCTCCATCTCCTCCCAATCTACCCTGCTATTTTATTCTTTCTATTATCAGACTATGTTCACGTCTATAGCAAAAGTCACAAAATATGTATTAACAAAATCACAGAATCAGAACACTTATGTTTCATGGGAAGCAGAAACAGTTTCTTTGAAAAAAGACATTGTGTGACTAATATATTACAGTTCTTAACATGTAGGGAAGTGACACAGCAAATCAGAAGCCCAACGATTCACAAAAGGTTTCACACAAATCTAAATGCAGGACTTAAAAAAAGCCAGCTCCTGCTTTAAGATTGTTAGTTTTAGACACATACAAGATCAATGGTTTGTCATTCTGTCCATGAAAGCAGCTTGAGTGAACTTCAGAGGAATGTGCAATTCTGTAATACCTCAGTTGGGTATTTCATCCCACCTCTTGCAAATGCATTGGTGGGTTACGCCTTGGGTCATAAGAATTCATCCCTTACTCGTTTATGACTCTCTATATAATTGTTATTCCTATATAGTATTTTTACACACTTACTGCTGTCTTGCTGGAAGTTTGTCTTGTGGCAGTTCCAAGTTCTCTTTGTCCATTGTGTTATTAATGTTTTTGCTCATTTTTAGGAGTTTTATTGGGCTGTTTCAGGATAAGCAGCTGTTATCTGAGCTGGGGCTTGGTGCAGGAACACTCAGCTACCATACACAACTGTAGTTATTCTCAGGACATACGTTGAACATTTCTCACTAGTTTTACACATGTAAAGTATCTCAAGCTTCATTTTCAATGAAGTTAAGTACAGTTATGGAGAAACAAAGGTAAGTAGTTATTTATATTTTAAGGCTATGGAAACATTTTATTTTATAGGAAAGACACAAAAGGAGATATCTGTCTTCATATTTCCTAGGGAAAAACCCACAATAACTTATTTTACAATGCTACCTTTTAACTTTTATCACTTAACCTCAGTAGCTGTGGGTTTTATAATTTTCTTTTCTCTGGCAATTTATGTCCAGTCATACCAAGGAACTCTGTGAACACTACTAAAGAATGAAACCTTTCTGGATTATACTGAAATCTGTCATTATCCACTATTATTGTTATGATAATATCCACGTAATTAAAGAGGAAGCTGACAAAGCATCTGTGATTAGGAGAGACAAAACCGCTTGAGTTTACCTCCTGATTCGTGCTCTGTCTGGTTTTCTCTTGAAAGAACACAAGTATTTCTCTTTCTCCTTGATTTTCTTTTCACTTGCTGATCTCTTACACGAAAGCCCGATCTCTCAATCCCCACATTTGCCATAGTCCCAGTGACTCAAATCAGGCTTTTGACTCTAACCTTGAACAACAGCTTTTGATTGCAGCACTAACTTTGTGTATTAGCCTGATTACCGCTCTGATTTTATTGGAATAAAGGCTAATAAAAATACAGCATGTTTTGCTCCTGTTTGTGTTTGTCTAATGATGAAAAACTCATCTGATAGTCAGATAATAGTTTCCACAGTAGCAATATTAATTATAGTAATTTTAATATACTATATCACAGCTATCATATCAAAACCTATTCATGCAGAAATGCTTCCTTTAGTTCTTCTTGACTCTGAAATACCATGAGCTGGCACCTGTGAGTAGTTACTTGATTAACAATGTACATGTACACACAAAGGTAAAGTAATACAAAGATATTGATCCTGAAAACAAAACCAAAACAAATAGGGAGATTGTATCAGCACAGTAGCTTTCATGAGGCTTGAAGAAGTTTCTCTGCCCAGTAAGTTAGTTTATTAATAGGAAGTTCAGGGCAACAAAATGCAGTCTTGCCATGTCTGTGTCAGCAAGGACCAAAAGCCACTTTAGGATGTAGGAAGTGACCTTCTTTCTCTCCTTTGTGCTGAACACTGAGGAATCATTCACAGACAGGCAGAGGAGCTGGGCCTAAAAACTGGCAGTTCTGCAGTACCCCTGGCAGCTGCATGATAGGGTCTGCCAACGACGGGAGCTTTTTGTGTCTGGTGCCTGCCAGCGTGGTATGGCAGTGGCTGAAATTCCATTTTCTTCCACTGGGACCTGGCCATTTGCTCACCGTAAAACCTACAGTACCAAAACCTTGAAACTGAGCCTAAACAGCAGGCAAATGAGGGAGATTTCGGTGTTTATCAGAGACGTGCAAAGTGTGGCACTTGCATTCCACAGGGCTTGCTCACGCTTTTTTTATAATTTCACTTAATGTAGGCTTTAAAAACCCAAGGTTTGCTTTGAAGATCAGCTTCAAATGAACTCCAAAGGGTTCAGAACCCAAAGTCATTAAAACATGAATTCTATATAAGGAAATCCAGTTCACAGGAAAAGCCTAGGTAATTTAATGACACAGGAAGTAATTAAAAAACCGGTGACTGCATTGTGTACGTATGTATAATACAGAAAGAACTAGACAATTAATCTCTATTTAAGCAAGGTAAAAGAGTGACATAAATAATAGTTCATGTTTCATGTTACAAATCTGTCTGGTTGCCTGCTTCAAGGAATTAGAGCTTAGTAAGTTTAATAGGATTTCTTAAGGGTTTGAACAGTCTTTTGTTGAAATCAAAAGTATTTTCCAAACTGTAGATACTTCAGGTTCTACTAAAAAATTCAGTGAAACATGTTGACCATGGGTAGCTAACTGATTTCATGTATTGTGTTACTGATGGACAATTCTTGTGCTTTAAAAAAATTACTAATTAATCACTTTTGAAATGGGGATATGTTTTGCCAACACTCTTAGAGAAATACTGTTTTATTTAGTTGGACATTCTGTTGTATTGTAGAATTAAAGCTTTATTTTTTACCCAGGTTTTGTAACATAATATCAGATTTGGCCAGGGGCGCTATATATTTTTGGTTTGATCATATCCAAGTTTGACTTAATCACAGCAGTAGAAAGGGACCTTATGGTTTTATTCCTCTCCCAATTCTTAGGTATATGAGAATTTGAGTTGAAGAATGTGTTTTCCTTCCCCTCCAAGGGGAAAAAAACCACCACTTTTAGCAATCTGAATAGTGATACAACTTCTGCACTCAAAAAATTATTAAAGAATTTCCTCCGCATGTCTCCAGAAGCAAAAGAAACGAGAAGAGATTGTTCTGCATGTGCTAAAACACTAATGAGTCCTAACAGCTGAAACAGCTTTTGCTATTCATTGATTTACAGATTTATACAGATTATTGTTAAAAGGGGTAATTCTGAACATTTCATGACCTCCTGCATACTGCAGCAAAGAATTCCAGTTATTCTTGTCCTCAGCTCCAGGAAGTCACTTTGTACTTGCAAAGAACCAAAAGAAGACACATAAAAATGTAGTACTATGCGACCATAAGGAACTGAATTGATTCTTACAATTCAGTCAACTAATTTGCAAATGTTTGAAAGATAACCCAATGGATTAGTTTTGCCTGAAGTCTGAAGTAATCATCGAAAGTGTCTGTTCTACTGCACAATAATCTGCTGATGGCTCTTGGTTACTGAGTTGCCAAATGGAAACATTGCTCCCTCCCGGAGCACAAAGAGCTCCACGCTTTTTTTCCCCCAATAAATATGAACACTGTCATTTTCTTCCATTCGATGAGTGGGAATCTTTTGGGAAATTGCACCTCTGACATAACAAAATAGTGAAACAGAAAACAATTTTTCTATCATATTCATCCATTTGTTCTTGTCCTGACAGATGACTGAAGCAAGAGCAATCCTTTTATCTACATTCTTGTCCTTAAAATATATGCACTTGCAAGGAATAATTGTATTAGTAGCATAATTTTATCCATTACTAACTAGCGTTATTTTTTGTGATGCTAAACTAAATTTTCTTGCCATTTATCATTTACTCAAATGCTACTGTACCCTAGGACAGCTACACTCAGCTTGATGTCCTCAGAAAACTTGCTGAAGGTGCCCTCAACACCACTGTTCATGCTGCTAGCAAAGATGTGAAACAGTGCTGGTAGATGAAGGCAAAACAGAAACCACTGCTAAAGAAGATGCAAACTTAACTGCAATGAGTATAATGGTTTCAATTTAAGACACATTCTTCATCCTATGCATCATTAAACATAAGCAGCCTGTTAATCAGTGAATTTTCTGCCTTTCAAATGCAGCTTTGCACTACAATCAAAACTTTACATATACTTGAAACATTATATGGATATAAATTACAGCATGAAAATGAGATTTATATGTAAGTCTTGTAGCTCAGTGTGCTTCTGTATTTGATTACAGGTCTGATGGTAATGAGTCCATTTCCTATCCCAGGAGGAATGAGAGTTCAATGCCAACAGAGAAGAGAAGAGAATGGAAACTCAGTGAAAAGGGGGTGTATTAAAGCTCAGACACCAAAAGGGTGTACCTTTTAACAGCAAGGGAAAACCCCCAGTTATTCCTAAGTAACAGCAGGTTTTCATTATAACTTTCAAGGCATGTGTGCACCACTAGACCTAACTGGCATATTCATTTAGCTTTTGTTTTAATCAGTATTATCTTGCTTTCCTAGATGTCTCTTTACTCCTTTTCATTCTTTCGGTTCCATCTCTGGACTAGCTCCTAGAGAAATCTTTGAGTTGGCTGTTAACATGACTTGAGGTCAGCTGATAGAGCAACAGAGAACCTTTTCCAGTCCTCTCCTCTCGAAGAGCAAACAAGACAGTGCATGCTCTGATCCTGTCCTGCTGAGCATAGCAGGAGTTTTACGTCCTAGTTCTTCAACTTTCTTTCAATAATTACTGGAGGCAGTTTAATTAAAACCAAGCCTTTTGTCCACAGCATTAAGTAATACCAGTGATGTCCTGGCATATCTATTACAGAACCACTGGAAAGTTGCCAGGATGTTGCATGGAGCTAATTTAATGTGTCACTTACAGCAGAATATGCTGTATTGTCATAGCAACAATGCAGCACAGTATCAGATTTTACATTTTGCAATGCCATGTTGCTGATAACACCCTGTGAAATACATCAGAGGGATGAGAAAGGTAGAAACAGAATAACAAGAAAATATTCTTTGTATTTGAACACAAAGATATTCCAAATGACTATCATAAAAAAAAAAAGCACCAAAGAAGAAGCCCTGTCTATTGTGTTTTATAGTAAGTGGTGGTAAACATTTCAATGCATACAAAAAGCAGGTATGATTGTATAAATACTTAAAGCTTTGGCTTTTTATTTTTATGCACAGGCTATCAAAAAGTATTCCACAGAGTTCAGAGGGACAGTTGCACCAGTGTGGACTATACAAGAAACTTGGAAGTTGTCTGAAGGGAATCCTTCAGAGTCCATGCCCCTTACACAGTAAGTAAAGGGACAGTGTCTGTTCAGAGGCAGCTCACATCACTGGAATAAATCACTGTAGCAGAACAGTTGCACCTTGCAGGTCAGTTTTGCCTTAAATAACCTGGTTTTGGACGAAAAGACAAGCTGCTGTTAAGCAAGAGATCCTGCAGAGGCAGGGTTTTGTCTCTGCTGGTCTCTTTCCCACACCACGATCCACCACTGTGCCAACGCAAAACTCTGGAATTCCGCTCAGGAACTTTGTGCTGGCACAGACAGACACACAGACAGTCACACTCTCATCCCCTCCTCCTGATGCCATCACACTTCCAGAATCTTCCAGAAATCAGACTGTCCATGGCCAGAACTCCTGGTGGAGGTTCTGAGCCACTTATGGGGAGAACCAGGGTTATAAACTCCAATTTCTGATGCATATGTGGGTCCCCACCCACAACAGACCAGGGCTCCATATCACAATCACAGACCACAATCACGGACCACAGTCACCTACACATGGCTGGAGCCATGGGTGGTGATATCTTTCGATCTCTTACCTCTCTTTCTCCATTTTTCTCTTTCCAATTTTCCTCTCTTAGGGTGACCACATCCTCCAGAACAGCTATATACCGCTTTTCATTTTTTTCCTGTTACGGTTTCAATGGAGTTGTTCACTGTTATATAAGTTATTCAGCACTGTTTTGCTTTAATCCACCCCAAATGATCTGTTAACAAGGAATCTATTTGCCCTGCCTCGGAGGCAGATCCCAGCAACCATCCTCCACAGCAGAAGGAGAGCAATGGGGCTCTTAATTTAGATGCCCTACTTGAGTCCCTAAAATCGGAAAGGTGTAATTTAAGAAAACAGGGATTTGGATATAGAAAACAATGTATTTTCATGGAGGCCTTAACATCTCTGACAGTATTTGTTGACAATTCTTTTCTTGATTCCTGTCTGAAATCCAGGAATGTCAGGTAGGTTTTTACTGTGTTGAACGACTTGTTGAATACTCACTCATAAAGCACTCCGAAGTGTTGGATCAAATTAAGTATTATTAGCTTGCAAAATATCATGAGTGATGTAAAATAATGGTCCAAATATTTCAAATTTAATAATAAAATTAGGCTCTGGAGTAAAAGTTGTTCTGTACACATGTGTTTGGATTAATGATATTGCCTCTACATACTTTCAGATAAAGTTTTGCAAGTCTTTTGATTTAGCATTGCATCATGTCCTGATGAGAAATTTGTATACAATATAGAGCTCATGTAGAGTGAGCCAACAATTGGCTGGTGTCGCTCAAAAAGCATCTGTCTTAGGGGAATCACCAGTGAGTATGTGTGGGTTTTCTAGAGCTTGGAAGCCTGCAGCTGTTCTATGTTTACATCAACAGTATATGGATGGCATAATGATTTTGGAGTGGGTTGTCTTGCTGGCTTTGTGACTCAGGCTTATTTAACTAATAAATGCTTTAATGAGGAAAAATACAACGTTAAAAATCTAGCACCAGGAGTGTGTGCTTCTGCTGAGAGTGGAGAAATGCACTGGGGACAGCCCTGACTCTGAGAGGACTACCTGTGCACTTGTGTGTGGTGTTACAGCAGACCTGCTCTCCTGCCCTGCACGTTCAGAGGATGTGCTGCAGCAGAAATACAGGTTATGTCTGCTTAGATGTTTGTGCCATGAAAAAAGAACCTCTAGGGGGTAGACACTGTGAAGAAAGGCATTTAAAGGAGAATATAACCATGAGGCACAGGCAACATGAGTTCACAGAGGGAAAATTATGTTCATCTAATCTGGTATCTTTCTGCAAGAAGATCACCTGTGCAGCGGGTGAAGGGAAGGCAGAGGATGTAGTTTTCCTGGGTTTTAGTAAGGCTTTTGATACTTTTGTCCTTCATAGCAAAAGTACGTGCAAGTCGTCCAGCAGTGGGATAAGCAGGTTCATGGTGTGCTGGGTGAAGAACAGGTTGGATGGCAGGGCTCAAATGGGACTACGCTGACTGGTGACCATTTAGCAGTGGTGGCCCTCAGAGCTCAAGTCTAGAGTCAGCTCTGTTCGATGTATTTATCCATGCTCTGGACGCAGGAGGTGAATGCAGACTTGTGCTGGTTACAGCTTGGGTACAGGTGATTCTCTTCACAGTGGCTAGTACAAGGCTGTGTGCTTGGATTTGTGCTGAACAGAGTTGATACTACAGAGATGTTTTTGTTGTTGCTGAGCAGAGCTTAAGCAGAGCCAAAGCCTTTTCTGCTTTTGAACTGCGATGCTGGCAGGGAGGCTGGGTGTGCCTAGGAGATCAGGAGGAGACAAATCCAGGACAGGTGACCCAAACTCACTGAAAATTATATTTCAGACCATGTGACATCACGCTCAGGATATAAACGGGGGGGGGGGGGGGCGGGGGGAAGAAGGGGGGGAACATTTGGAGCAGTGGTGTTTGTCTTCTCAAGTCATTTTACATTTGATGGGACTCTGCTCTCCTGGAGATGGCTGAAAACCTGCCTGCCCATGGGAAGTGGTAACTTAATTCCTTGTTTTCCTTTGCTTTTGCTTTCCGTATTATACTCTCTTTATCTCAACCTATGAGTTTTCCAGCTTTACCCTTCCAATTCTCTCCCTGATCCTGGGGAATGGGGGCAGAGTGAGTGGCTGCTTGAGGCTTGGCTGCTGGCTGGGGTTAAACCTCAGCAGCTCTGTTATCACGTTTGATATGAATGATATTCCCTCCTAAAATTTTAGGAAGTGGAGAATGCTCAGATCAAGGGTTTGGTTGAGTGATTAATGTATCTGTAAATTAAAACGAAAGTATTGTGCTTACTTTAGTCATGTTAAATAAGGAATTCTCAAATGTTATCTTTGGATAATTATGAGTAATGTGAGTGCATCATGCTGGCATTCCCAAAACCTGTGCTGTCCCTCGAGGTTCTGTTGATAGAAACAGATCTGCAGAGAAGAGTGCCAGAGAGGTCAATGACAGCAGGACATTTTCAAGATTTTGTCTGTTTTGTTTATTATAACTGAGTGTTCACAAAAGAGTTAGACTCATAATTAAATTATAATGACTTTCATGTAGGATTCATAGTTACTTTGCCTATCAAAGAAAGGCAAGGTTACCTTGCACCATTTGGAGCTGGAACCAATGAGGAATTTATCTTGTGACCTAGCCAAGAGTATACCCAGCTAACTACTCTGCTTTTTACTTTTTTCTCTCTTAATATAAAATTAATTTCATCACAATGTGATGAAAAACTACTTATAGAGAAACTGTTGGTTAATTTCCATATGCATAGTTGAAATGTCAAAAAATAGATATGCGTGCTTTATGATTTCCGAATTATTTCACCTTTCTTTTTACTTTAAGTTTCCAGTTTCAGATGATGTTGTGTACTTGGCTATCACAGTGTATTAACGATTTTATTATTTAGAGGAGTTTGACAGGGAAAAAGAATATAGTATTAAGAAAGGAGCTTAGACTCGTGATGCTGAATGGCACCACAGAATCCCTTCTTGAGCAGTGGCTAGCAACGGATGCTGAGGCTGAGAACAGGACAAGATAATGTGATGTTTCCAGAGAATACTTCCTCCTTCTCCAGCAGTAGTCCTTATGGATATTTATTGATCCCACGTAACTCTATAAAGACTCCCATAGAGAGTTAAAGGCATTAATTTCAAATATCTATATCTGTTGTATTACAGTGCAGATGGTTTCACTGGACAAATCAGACATAGCTCTGTGCCATTACCTTTTCTGCAACTGCCTATGGGCCACCTCCATCTGGAGCAGGGTGTTTGTGAATTCAAAAGAAATAACAACTGAAAAATTCTGAAAGTGTGTCTCAGAAGATAACTAGAATATATGACAAAAGTATTAAACAATGACATGTTGTTCAGAAGCTAGAATAGGACTGTTGCACGTAATAGTAACAAGGCAGTATTCAACTTAAACTGAAAACTTGCAAAAGAAAAATCACAAACTTCATGCATTGTTGTGGTGTATATTCTGTTATCCCCTATATCTGGTTCATCCCACCTGTCAATCTGTTACCCTCCTCCCTATTTTCCAGACCCTTCCTTGCCCATCTTGTTTTTCCTCCCTCAGGGCCTTGTCTGTCACTCGGCTGCCTGTCCCCCTCGTCTGGAAGGTTCCAGAGAGGGCCTCGAGTGATAGGCTGAGGTCCTGGGGGGGGTCCCCGCTCTCCCATGACAGGATACCTGTGAAGTCAGTTGTGCCCCTGTTTTCCCACCCCCGGTTCCTGGTTGGTGGATGGTTTGTTCACTCCCCTTGTAACACCCCCCTTTAAAAACAGCTGCAGAGCTGTGTTCTGGGTTCCTGTCAGCTGGCGCTCCTAGGCTACAGAGCACCCTGCCTGGGAACTCCAATAGACCTGGATTTTGCCCCTGACTCAAGTCGCCTCATCTCTCCTTGTCGTTGTTGCTCGCCTGCTTCTTGGGTTCGGTGTGGGGGCCAAGAACCTATAAGCCACAGCCACAACCTCCGGAGCCAGTGACAGCTCGGAGTGAGGGGCGGTGCCCATTGCTGCTGCAAGTGCCATCTTTGCTAGCCGGTATACGTGGGTTGAGGTCCCTCCCCACTCAGGCACTGCCACAATGCATTACTGTGACCGTGAAATGTGACGACGAAGTGCACACCACAAGTCAAGGAGTTAAGGCTTGTACAGAGGTGGCACATAAAATTGGAAGTGACAAAAATACCAAGTTCAACAGTTAAGGCTCAGGTTTGTGCATCCCAAGTGCTACGTTCAGTTTGGGACTCTCACTACAAGACAATGAGGTGCTGGAGCATGTCCAGAGGAGTAGGTTGTAGCCAAGTGGAGCTTGGCCTCTTCTTCCAGACAACAAGCAACAGGACAAGTGGAAATGGCTTCACGTTGCTCCAGGAGAGATTGAGATTGTACATTAGGAAAATCTCCATCAAAAGGGTTGTCAGGCACTGGAACAGACTGCCAAAGGAAGTGGTGGAGTCACCATCCCTGAAGGTATTTAAAAGATGTGTAGGTGTGGTACCTGGGGACATGGTTTAGTGGGGAACTTGGCAGTGCTGGGTTAAGGGTTGGGCTTTGATCCTAGAGGTCTTTTCCAGCCCAAAAGTTTCTCTGATTCTACTGCAGAAGGGTTAAATGTTATGCCTTAGAAGTTATGCTGAGTCTCTAATGAGGGAAAATCACTGAGCATCTGTGTGCTCTTCGACTTGCATATTTTTTTCTGTGAAACATCTGACATTGGCTGTGTGAACACACTAGGTTAGCCTAGACATATGATTCTGATGAACTTACAGTGAATTCCTGCCTTTTTGTCTTGAACTGTTATGATTACAGGCAGTTTGACACCAGGCCTGCAATATATAACGGCCTGAAATCGCTCCACTGGAAGAATTTGGGGCTGTTGTCATTTTAGACAGCAGCAGGAGCACGGGCGAGGCTTTAGAACTCGCAGCCAGCGCGTCTGGAAGGAGGGACCGCAGCACCTATTTGTGCTGACGCTGCACTTGGGTCACGTCAGCCGGGGAACAATCGCGGTCTTCGGCATCTTGCCTGAAATTTCATCTTCGTTTTGAAAACAAGGCAAAAAACCGCCACAGCAGGCACAGTACTCACGGGAGCCCACGCGTGACCGAGCCGACGCACTCTCCGTAGTTCCAGCGCCACTCGCGCAGCTCCCCAGCCCGCCCTCTCTCCCTCCTCACACTCCCGTGCCCGGCTTTCCATGGCCCCTCCCACGGCCCGCCCCGCAGGCGAGGAGCCAGCCCCGGGCCCCATCCCCGGGCTGTCGCCGCCGGCCGCCGCCGCCGCTCCATCCTTGGCTCGCTGCGGGAAGCGCCGCCCGCCCGGAACGCGCGTCCCGGGGCCTCGCTGACTGGCTCCAAGGGTGCCAGGTTTCCAGACGCAGATACGGCGTGTATAGCATATATGATTACATTTATAGAGAGAGGTGTATATAAAATGGTACTTGTGCTGACCGCACAGTGAGAAACGAGCCGGTTCCTGCTTGCACAGGGAATGTTTTATGTGCAGGCACGCGATGCTCCCGAGCTGGCTGTGACAGAGCCCGGCGGGCTGCGAAGGTGCCCGACCTCGGCCGAAGAAGAGACTGACCCGGCGGTCCCTGGGCTCTGCACCAAGCTGCTCACCTGCAGGAACACACCATGCCCAGGCCCTGCCGAGGCTCCCGTGGCAGCGTGTTAGATCCCAAGGAGGAATGCTTTGCAGGTAGGTTTTGTTAGCTGTTATCTTTTGCATGTCTCTTGTGTTCCCCCGGGTTTTGGGAGGGAATGGGATAAACACAAAGAATGCGCGTGGTTGTTAACAGTGCTGTGTGTAACGCAAAACAAGAGCTTGGCTGGCTGTGCTTTCTTATTGCATGGTTTTTACTGGTAATCTATTGGAAATCTCTAATTCGTATTTTCCTTGAGGAAAGGACACTACCAGATGTGTGTATGTGGCCTCTCTATGTTTCTGACACTGTTAACTCCCCTGCCATTTGAGCGTTATGCAGCTTTCCTGAATGCTGGGCCTGACAATGGGTGGGAATAACACTTGCATTCCTGACCCTACCTGGAAGCAACACCTGTTTTCGTGGACATTCGTGCCCTGACGTCCCCTGCACCTTGAGAGCAAAACTATCCTGCTCTAGCTCCTCAGATTGATGCCTGACTACAGAGGTGGACAGCAAAATCCCTTATTTAGGTAGTGAGGAGAGCCATGAATTAAGAGTGATTTATCAGTATCATTAAAAACTGATGAGGACGCATAATGAAAACAAGTGCTAATGTTAATGACTTTTTGCAGATGATGCCACCAACCATTTTTTACCACAGGGTTGATGAATGAACCTAAATTACCAAGAGGACTTTCAAGGGCTAAGCCTGATGTTATGACTGATAAAATGACTCTCTAAAATGTAGAGAGGTTGGACTAATTTATCAGTTGACCAGCCTTTCAGTTTGTGCTTAATATTGAGCACACAGTCCAATTTGCTCACTGAGATTTAAGGATGTGTGAATGTTGTTGGATCGTGACCTTATTACCTGTGTAGTTCAATTTCTGCACAAATCCCCTGAGGGTTACTTCTGTGCTACCTTGTACCGATTTACGAAATTTAAATTTGGTACAATGCCCTGAAAAAGGTAATACTTCTTATGCCTATGAATTTTATTGCCCTTGCATTGGATATTTTACTGGGTTTTACAATAGATTAAAAATTCTAAGCAGTGGGATGTTTCAGTATTTCTAAAATAATTTTTGGTTATGCTTTTTGGCACAGTCCTGCTGGTCTAGTAACACAGTTACTTCTAGTATGGTATCACTGCTAGAATTACACTCCAGTGATGAGTCTCTCAGAAATATTTACTTCACTCTAATGTTTGATATAAAGCCAATGGGGTTACATTTCTCTCAGAAATTATGTTACAATATTGCTGAGATAGGGTAATTTTTATTGCTATTTTAATGCCTGTTTATGTTATAAAGTTCATAGAGAACTGTGCTCTACAGAGATAAGTGAGTGTGACATATGCTGTATTTATAAACACTTCCACATGCTGTCAGCTGAGTTTCCACAGCTGAAGAGAAGTATTTTAAATTTTAAAGCTCATCTCTCACATGGCATGCTACAAACCACAGGGGAACAAGGGGTATTAAATGGAATTTTTTGGATAGAAGAACCCTGTCCACCCTAATCTCTATCTGTGTTTAGAATCTATAGCATTGAAAAGAGTGACTTAGGAGAGGATGAACATGTCTTGAAATGTTAAGAGTCTGATTATGCAGGACTGTGCCTGAATGAAGAATCCTTGCTCTCATAATTGGTGTCACTGATGACAGAGAAATAATTTATGTGGGTTATCAACTATTTGTATAACAGTAAGTGTGCAATATTGGAGTCCCAACAATGTAGTACAGCTGTCCTAGGAAAAATTCCCTTGGAAGTTTTATTTCACAATTGTCAATTAGATTAACTTTCTTCTTTCTGAGTGCAATGAAACAGAAGCTCCCTTCTTTGATGATGTGCTCTCTGCTGATCCAAACAGGGAGGTGTGAAGTTATTTGTTGGTTCCCCAAACTGTATTTACAGGATGCTGTCCGAACCCAAGATAAGGAATGAGCGCTCCATATGTAGTACAGGGTGTTAAAACAGAGCACAGTACTGTGTCCAGCAGTCTCTTCATGGGCCACTGAAGTACAGTTGCTCCTGCAGCAAGCGCAGCCAGTGGTCAGATATCAGTGGTATATGTTTAAGTTCTCTAGAAATAAAATTCACAACAACGGGTGGTTCCTTCTTTTTCAAATAATAAAAAACTTTGTCACAGATTTCATCTCAATACGTTTGAAGTACTTTAACAATACTCAAAATATTTTTTCACTATTTAGAATGATTTCTGTTGAACATATTTGGAAAATCAGGATTCATGAGCAACTGTTGCAAATTTATTGATTCATTGACATTCAGAAGAGTATTATAAAAGAAAAAATTCCGTTAACATACAGGTCTAGAACTATGGCTAAGGTACTGACCCTCCATGTTGCTGAATAGCAACATGCATCTGTGATACCTTTGTGCATGGGAAACTCATCTCATTAGGATTGGAGATCTGACCAGTTTAGAACTTCATTTGATTGATGACCTTACTTTATTTTCTTATTTTGAGTGTTCACAGATTAAATAAAACCCATTATATACATATAACAGATACAGATGAAAATTGAAGTAATCAATCTTGTATTACAATGTCTCTAGCAGAAAAAAAATAATATGTAAGTTTGCTTGGAAAATCCCTAGTCATGGCATTAAAACTGATCTTATTTTTTAAGACAGTTGTCTTAGCAAGTATTAAATACACATCATAAGCAGAATCAAAAGTATGAAGACTAATAAATGAGAATCTGAAAGTAGGTTTCCAGGTCCATATTTAGAGCTTTACTTAGTGACCTGTTTTTTCAAAGGTGCTGAGCAGATGTGTGTGAATTCCATCAGAATACTCAGCTGCCCAGCTCTTCTAGGAACTGTTACACAAGGTCAGCAGTGGGAAATTTCATGAACCCTTTTCCATACTTCTTTTAAGTTGATCCATTTTAGTAAGTTGCTGGCATGTTTTAGGACACCCCCATTTTGCCTCATGTCATCTGTCTTCTTGTTTTAAGTTTTGGCAGAGGAAAGCCTGGCTTATGTAGTGAGGCCACTGAGGGACCCAGGATGTTGGCTGGTGTCGCAGCGACACATTAG
>WAAE01007859.1:0-36948 GCA_013400495.1 Nicator chloris
GGGAGGAAGTTTACATTCTCCATCCCAAGAGAAGCTCCAGTGTCCCCTGGCAGATACCTGTCTTTCAAACCAAGACACCCCAGCGCTGTCACCCGCGTGTGAGCAGAGCCCGCTGACCCAGCTCCGGGACTGGGAGGAGCCGTGTCCTATTTGCATCCAACCACTCTCCTGGGCAAGGGAAGGGAGCTGAGAAAAATCAGTGCTTTGTCCCACATTCCCCTCGCCAGGAAAAACGGGAATAATTGTGGTGAGATCTTCTACAAACATGTTTAAGGCCTATTCAAGGCAGGGAAGAGAAAAATGCTTCAGTCCTGTCAACCTTTTAAAATGAGCTCCAATCCAACAAAGACACAAAGGGCTGTTAGGAATCACAGTTGGCTGTACCAACCATCTTCCCCATCCCCAGGACTTTATTCCATATTGTACCTGGTGCTGTTGGCAGTCAGGTGATATTCTCAGGGACATTCCAGGATGGGTTAGAGGTCCTTTTGGGGAGATCATCGCTCCTAATCACAAGCCAAAAGCCAAACCAGGCAAGGGAAGGACCCACCGGCCATTAGCACCACAGAACAAGGAAGGAGATGTTGCAGCTTGTGGTGGAGTATCCCGTCTTTCCACATCCTGGAAAATTCAACTGCAGAACAAGCCAAGGCTTTTCCCAGGACAACAAAAGAAGTTATTCATGATAATATGAATATTTTGTGATATGGGAGTAAAAGAATGCAAGCATCACACCTTAGGGCAGAGTGTGGGCACATTTCTGACCAAAGATGCTGTGGCATTGCCTCTGGTCACAGCCCAGCCAAAAAAATTGGTGTAACACTCCAGAGAGAGGAGGGGGCATGGACTTGCCAAGAAGAGCCTTGTCTAGAAAATTCAGATTAAGTCAACAGGACGTCAAACCAGGCTTTTGTCCCAACACAGGGAAGGACAGTCCCTGCTTCTTGAGGGGTTGCAAGCCTGTCTCACACCATAACAAAAGGCTTTTCTTACACTCAAAACACGTCACAACCTCAGATCTCAGACCTCAGACCGCAACCCCAATCAGATTTCCTCCCTTCTGAGGAGGACAACACAAAGGGTGCTGCCACACAGCCCCACACTGGAGTTTGTCATGCAAAACAGCCTTCAGTTCTTCCCCAAGGACACCTTCACACAGCCTGCAGGCCTCCTGCTCACCAGGAGGCAGCTCCTGGGGGTATCTGTGTCCAGTGAGGGCATCAAAATCTGCAGCATTCATGCCCCATCTTCACAGAATCACAGATGCTTAAAGGTGGAAGGGACCTCTGGAAATCACCTCCTCCAAGCTGCTTCACCATCTTCCTTGGTCTTGGTAGAGGATATCCAGATATCCAGACTGAGGATTCCCCATCTGGAGAATTCCACTTCCAGTGGCATTTCCATGCCTGCAGGCACTTCCCACAGTTTCTAGTCCCTGAGGGATGTCTTGGGTACATCTACAATCATGTCAGCTCTTACAGCAAAGGATGCCCTCCTGGTATTTCCACTCATCCCACTTAACTGGATCCCCCAGCCAACTGGCATTTTGCTGGGATCTCTCCCAGCTTCCCCCCTGCCCTCCCAGCTCTGCTGCTCTTCTGCCTGTCACCATCTCTCCTGCTGGTTGTAGCATCATCTCCATCTAGAGACTCTGAAAGTCCCGACAGCATTGCTATCCCTGGTAACATATCTGAAAACCCTGAGCTGGCAGGAGCCAGCGACTGACACAGGACAGGAAATATTTAGCATTGTTCATGTCATTTTTTTTAAGCATTCAGAATATCCAGTGGACATAAATTCACTCTCTGGTTATTCCTTCACTTGCCCTCGTGGCTGACCTGGAGGTGCTAAAATGAGTGGTTGGAAGGGCAGTGCTCTATCCAGTGATAGGATCTGATGGAAAGGCTTGGGCCTGTGTCAGGAGAGGTTTAGATTGGAACAGGGAAAAGGTTTTTCATCCAGAGGGTGGTCAGGAGCCAGAACAGGTTCCTCAGAGAAGTGGTCACAGTATGGAGACTGCCAGAGTTCCAGTTTGGACAATACTCTTGGGAACATGGGGGATTCTTGGTGTTGTTCTGTGGAGGTCAGGGATCTGGACTCTGTGGTCCTTGTGCTTTCCTTCCAACACAGTGCATTCTGTGATTCTACTGAGATGTAGGCAGCTCAGAGACCCTCTGGCGTCCTCAGGGTTTGCCTTCCCACAGGTGGACATAATTCTCATGCTCCTTATCACAGTTTTACCCTCCTTTGGGCTGCGTTCATCAGCGCAGACCAGGCACAGAAATGCCTTTTGTCACAGACTCTCCTTAAACCAAAGCCCACCCCTGGAGCCATCAGAGTTTCCCTAGAAAGATGCTGTGCCTTGGGGAACATCTGCAAGACAGTGTTTGACCACTGAGGAACCACAGCACTGCTAAGCTCCATCCCCAGTGTAAGTGCCAAGACAGCTCAGCCCCGCTCAGGGGAGAGTTCATTGACATTTACACATTTAACATCACCCACGCCCTGGGAGGCAGCAGCTGTACAGGCTGCTAGGTTACAGAGATTTTTCCTCTCCTCCCATCCCTGATTTCTGCCATAAAAATCAGAGGCTCTGCTGTAATTTTACCTTCCCAGACAGATATTCTTGGAGCACATACAAGAACCAAATTCCTTCACCATCAACTGCACACAGTGAGATTGCACTAAGCTCCAAAATGTGAGGTGCTCACCCTTGCCCCTTTCCTTGTAGGTACAAAGGTGTAGAGCATTTTTTAGTAATTAACCCTTGTTTCAGCTCAATAGAGCTGATCAGATTGTGGAACAACATCTGAGAAGTGGAGATTAGCAGGCCAAGCTCTTTAGTACTTAAGGCACTAGTGCAGCTACTCAAAAACAGATTTCCCTTTCTTTCCTGGCAGTTGATTAAAGCCTTTTCAAGCAATTCTTTCCAACCTGCAGATGTTTAAGTCAGGTGATGGAGATTTTTTTTTTCCTTGCTGGGAAATGGCAGCAGCATGGACCTCAAGTAACTCAGGACAAAAATCAGGCCCAGAAAACAGAGCTAAGTGTGTCACTGTCTCTACACAGGCACTAAAACAGAGCTTTGGTAGGCCTGACCACAGCGCAAACATGCAAAGGCTTTGGTAGCACGGCTCCAGAAGGGAGAAAACACTCTTAGAGCAGGAGCTGAATCCAGAAATAGCCTGTGAGAGGATCAATTTCTGCCGCATACTGATTTATTCAGACCTCTCATGGTGGCAAAGCCCTCTATAACAAAATATCTGATTACAGGACTATGACCATAAATTCCACACGCCTTCGGGCAATGGCCAATGAATAACTGACTTGTTAAGGGAACAGCCCTGCACAATGAATAAATCTACCAACAGGCCTTTCGATACAAAAAGACCCCACCGGGACAGATTTCCTTGTGAAGGTGTATCGACTTTCATTTGCAGGAACCAGCAGATATTTGTTTGGAAGAGATCTCCATTGTTATGTTGCTGCTCAACAACATCCAGCATAAAGCCTGACTCCTACCCTGGGCTTGATTGATTGGAATATCCAAGTGGGCTGGACTGTATAAAGGGCCGTTTTGCAGTGCTCCACGAGGTTCTCCTGGGAAAGGAGGTGTTTAATCCAGAGGAAATGCAAGGCAGGTGTAGGAGAATTGCCTGCTTCTGTTGTAGAAGGACCTCAAGAAATCAGGGACTGAGAAACAACAAGAAAAGACGGCTCTGGAGGAATGTTTAAGGGTGGATGTGCTCACAGTCAGGGCACAAGAAGAATAAATCATCCCTGGTGCTCAGCTGGTGCCCTTCACCTCAGGATCCCAGAGGAACTGTGGTTTGGCCACATCCAGCTGGACACACAGCTGGCACAGAGCCCCACCATGGCTTCCCCATTTCACAGCTGAGAACACCAATGTGCAGAAAGACCTAAGTCTTAATTAAGTGTGACCTGACCCCTGCCCTGAGCCATGTGGTTTGGCAGGGGCTGAGATCAGCCCTGTGATGATGTCCTTGGCCCACAGGGAGAATTGCACTACAGCAGCTTTTAAAATCAACCACAGGGTTTTGGTGTTGGGTAACCCAAATTTCAGTGGTTTGTGGAGCTGTTGGCTTAAACGATCATCCCCAGGGAGACAGGAGCACAGATGGGACAGAGACAAAGAGTTTCAGCTCCAAATCTATTGTAGCATGGATACCACGATGACCCCTATCCCAAAAACATTTAGACAGAGAGCTGTGCTAATTCTCAATGAATATGGAATAGGGCACGTCTGCCAGGAATGGGATATTCCCAATAGCTGACAGAGGGGAGGAAGAAAAGAGCCATTTTGCAAACAGCAAGGACTTTGTTATAGGCCAGCTGAGCTCAAAAAACTGAGGAAACATCTCCATCTAGCAAAGCCAGCCTGGAAAGAGGCAGCTGACAAGGTGAGCCTGCAGGTGGGGTTGCTGAAATCACAGCAGGAGGTATCACAAGACCTGCCTCTGACCAAAACTCAGTGTTCAGAAAAAGAGCTGGCAACAATAAATACCAGTACATGCACGTGGCATGCACAAAATGGTGCCCCCAAACACATGCAGGAATCCTCTGCCCTGATCCCAGGCCACATCAAGTCAGCAAACATCAGCTCTACCTGGAGCAAATCACCAAGCTAAAGCTAAAATGGTACTTGAAACACTGGAAGAAAGATTTTGTATATTTTATATATCTTTTTTCATACACTCACTTCAGCCAACATTCGGTGTGCCACGTGAGGTGGCACCCATCTGTTCAAATTTTTACCCCTCCCCAAAAATATCTGTATTTCCTTACTAGGTCTCTGTCCATTCTTCCTCCAGATGCTTTCCCTGATCCTCTCTGTCCCCAGGATAAGGCATGACACCAAGCATGGCAGAATTTGCCACTTCAACAGCTCGTTTGCCATCAGCTGGTCACTCCATAATCAATCTTTTATGGAGGGATATTTCAGAAGAAAATGCAGAGGGAGTAGGAGAAGGAAAGTAAGAAACCATCCCTAGTTTAATTTTGATAACATTGGCAGGGAGTGATTCGCTCCAACAAATTAAAATCAGCAAATCTCTCATTTTCTCTGACAGAGGTAACCAATTAAAATTTTCATAAAGGGGGCAGTGATGTGTGTCTGCCAGGCAGAGTCACCAATCTAGCAGCCCTCTGATATAAAATATTATCTTTCTTTTCCTTTTTTTTTTTTTTTCCCCCCTCTTCCCTCACAGCTTCTGGGGCAACATGACAGATTATCTCAACATAATCAGACTAATACAAAACCCTTGCTCCAAGAGGCACAGTGAGGAAATTCTGAACTCGAGATGTGACGACAAATGGATGTTCTGAAGGGACTTCATTTACTGCTCATTTTCTTTTCCTGTATTTTCTTTTTATTGTTGTGCTTTGTAGCCTCAGCATGCTGCAAACCACATTAGAGAGCCAAATATCCCATGGAGTGCATGGAAGGGAAAGGGAATTACACTCCCTCCCATGGGCTGCCCTGCCAGATTGCTCTCCAAGAGAAAAGTTTGGCTTCCAGTTGATGGTTTCTTAGGTCTGAATAAAATGCCCCCCAATAACAGGCCAGGGGTGGAGTGGAAGAATTGCCTTTTTGACAGCAGGAACATTAAGGAAGGGTACAAGACAAGTGGAACCACCAGCACTGGGATGCTGGAGACTGGGATGACACCTGTGGTCATCCTGACTTGGGGAAATGAGGGTTGCCACAGCTCCCTGCCATGGTGGTTTGGGACTTAGAGGGCTGATCTCCTGTGGATTTGGCGTCTGATGGGGCCATGCATAAATCATAAAATCACAGAATGGTTTGGATTGGAGGACAGCTTAGAGATCACCTCATTCCACCCCCCCCAGCCATGGGCAGGGACACCTTCCACTATCCCAGGTTGGTCCAAGCCCTGTCCAACATCCCTGGCCTTGAACATTTCCAGGGATGGGGCAGCCACAGCTTCTCTGGGCAACCTGTGCCAGGGCCTCAGCTCCTTCACAATGAAGAATTTCTTCCTGATATTTAATCTAAAGGAAAGCAGTGCATTTCAAGTCAAACGGAGCCCCTACCTCTCCAGCACAGATGGGACATTCAAATACTGTTTTCCCCGGCAGAGATGTGGTTCAAGGCAACTGAGATGCCAAAAAGAGACCCCTATCCCCACCTTGGCTGAGGGAACTGTGCATCAGTCCTTTTCTTCCTGTGCTTCAGAGCCCCAAATCCTCACCCCACCAAAATTTATGGATGGATGTCAACCCCCATTGAAACATCAGCATTTAACTCTTAGTCAGGTTTCCCCTTAACATAAGCATCACCGCCCTGCCCTTTTTTATCCCAGCAAACTCCAGGCAAGCAGAGAACACAGGGAATTTGGGGAAGGAGACGTGAGAAGAACTCGGGACCATCTTGTGAATGGTGAACACTGGGATGTGATGGAGACCCCAGGGCTTTGTCTGCAGCCACATTTGAGCCATTCCAATCTGTGCTGCGACACCGAGCAGGACTCTCCTGCAAACCTCCAGGCCAGGTGCCAGCTCCCTTCCCTTTGAAGGGTTGTGAATTATCTCCAAGGGGAGGAGGCGAGCTGGTTCCAGAGACAGTCTGTCATCCATCTTGAGGAAAATACTCCTGTCTCTTTGCACCTCTCCTAGAGAGGTGGAGACCAGCATTCCACAAGCCTGGGATCAGGCCGGGAGAAAAGCTTTGAGTCATTTGTTTACCGGCACAGGTTTTCTTGGAGCTAATTAATGAGCCAAGCTGATACCCTGCAACAGGTATCGATGACAGAGGATTTCCTGCCTGCTACACTTGAGCAACGAGAGAGGGTGAATCTGGATCTGTAAGCACACTGCTTCCCCTTCTCCCTGTCCACAAAAAAAAAAAAAAAAACGGGAAAGAAAAGCCACCTGCAGCCACACAGGCACTGCGGGAAGCCCCTCTGTCATCTCCCCCTGGAGGATGGGGCTCCATCCCTGCTGGTGGATGCTACGGGTGGATTCCCAGGAGCAAAGTGCTCGGGCACCCCTTTCTCCCACTTGCAGGGAGCGAGGGATGGTGTGAAGACCTCCAGGAAACCCTCGGAGCTGGGGGCTGCCTCCATGGCCTCCCAGTTCTGGGAATGGGGTAACAGAGCTGCACACAGCAGCACTTCCGTGGAGAGCCGGTGGAAGCCTCTGCTTTCACAAGGATACTGAAATTGAGGAGAATAGGGGAGGAGGGGGGAAAAACACGCGGGACAGCATGGTAAAAAAACCCAAGAAAACATGGGGAGGGGGGAGCAAAAACCCAACGGGAAGGCGATGCTGGAGAGTGGGAAATAAACCCCATGGGTTTGGATTTTCGGATGCGAGGTGGGAGCCAGCTCTTCTTGCTAGCCTCAGCTGTGCGGGTGGGGGGGTTTTTTGGGTGGGAGGGATAGCGGAGAGCAGCGCTCCTCGGGCTGTGCCGAGCATCCGAGCGCTCCGGGGGTGGCGAGCGGCGATAGCCGGGCTGCGAGCGCCACCTCCCCGCCGCTCACCGCAAGCCCCGGCAGCCCCCCCGCTGCCGCCTTGGGTATGGGGGAGGCTGGGGGGGAACCCTGACATTAGGTTGAGATGCCCGACACCTTTTCCCAACCTGTCCCGCCGCGAGGTTGCAGCAGGGATGGTCCCGATGCTGTGAGAAAGATGGAGTGGGGATGGGGGCGGGGGGGGTCGCTAAGTTTGGAGTGGTTGTAAAAGGGGCTTGTGGGGTGCTGTTAGGCAGGGAAGGACTGTGGGAAGTCCCAGAGCACCTCTGAGTGCCTGCGGGGCACTGGGCTATGCGGGTCTCGCTGGGGTGGCAGAGAATGGGATGCGGGGTGCTCCCCCAGCCGTGGTGGTTGCCTTTGGCTGCTCCTTGGGGTGTGATGGGGGCTCAGGATCTTCCCCCGACTCCCACCCACACACACGCAGTTCCCATCCCGGGTATGGGTCTAGCACACCGTCTCTGCCTCGTTTTTCGTCATGAAAGCAGAAGGGGCTACAATCATTAATAGAAAACCCCTCCGCTTTGCAGCCAGTCCTTCCCTGAGCCTGTCCACCTTCACTGGTCCATTACCGGGGCTCCAAGCCCCCTTTCCTGCACCCAGGGCTCTGCAACACCATCCCAAGTGCTGTGAAAAGGGCCGGGAGCCCTGCTCTTGCCCTGACTGTGCCTTGTGCCTGTCCAGTCCCTTTCTGGTCTCTCGTTTCGTCCTCCACAGCACGAGCGATGCTGCACCCTGACCCCTCTCAAACACCCAGAGCGGCACAGGGAGGTCCTCTGGGTTTTCCATACCCCAGCACCCCTGTGCCCCTCTGAGACCTGTCAGGCAGGGTCTGTCTGTTTGCTCAGCCCTCTCCTTTGTCCCCTGCCTGGTTCAGCCCCCCGGCCACCCTGTCCCCTGGCAGTGCGGCTTGGCTGAGCTGGTGCAATTCCTCAGCACCCTCCAAGGGTAAAAACCTCTCCGACTCTGCCCTGCCACCTCCTTCCTCTTCCTCAGCGAGGTCTTGGGCACAGGAAGGACTGTGGGACCCAGGTTAATGAGTCATTAATTAATTAGGGACCCACTTAATATGCATGGAGAGTTTGTTTCCTTTAGCAGCCCGGACTTTGGATGAGATCCCAGTCCTGCGAAGCCTCCAGCCTCGTCTCCCAGCTGATAATAGATAATACAGATATTTCAGCACCAGCCAAAGCAGAGTCATCATCATTAATACAGAGCCCTCCCTGCTACGCGGCGGAGGTCACCAGGCAACTCCTCGGAGTGTCGGGGGCTCAGCCCTCCTGGGTTTCCTCAGGCTCTGCCTGGCCAGGTGAGAGGAAACCTATATGTAATCAACAGGTAACGGGGCTGGGGAGGTGCACGCTGCACCCCGAGCACCCTGGCTCCCTCCCAGGGAGGCTTTCGAGGCGCTGCGATTTTTGCGCTGCCGCGCACGCAGGTTTGGGCATCTGTCAAAGTAGCTCCGCTCTTCCTCAGCCCCCTTCCTCCCCTCCTCCTCTTCCTCCTCCCTCAACCATCAGCTGTCAGCTGGCCCTGGCAACTCGGCAAACCCAGTGCTGGAGCTGGCTTGAGCCTGAGCCTCGGAAAGCCCCAGCTCCGAAGGGATCGGGCGGTCAGGGGTGGAAGGGGGTGTCTTTTTGCCCTCGATCCCTTTGACCTTGCCTTGATGCTCCCCTTCCTCCCCACTCCTCTCCGTGCAGCTGATTCACAGGGGTTGTTTGCTTGGCCAGGGCAGGATCAGGGACACGAGTGTGAGTCACAGCCGAAGGTACCTGGCGGAGTTCTTTTGCAACCCCTGCCTTCGATTCGGGAACCGGTGCCTGCTCTCAGCCAGAACTGAAAAGTCAGTTTGAAACCTCTACCTGATCCCCCTCCATCCCTCTTTTCTCCTTTTCCTCTTAGCCTTGGCAGAGCCACGGCTGAAACACCTCTCTGTGAAAGTCTGAAGATGCATCAACAGCCACCCTCCATCAGCGAATGTCAGGCCGTGAAAGGCAAGGGGGCGGTGGGGGAAGAGGGAGAGACAAATTTTGCGATTCATTCCCACACAGGGTGATTCAGAACAAGATGCTTTGTAATTACGCATCCCTGATGGAGACTCCTTCTCTCTCCACCCGCCCCCCCCTCTCCCAAAGAAAGGCTAAGCCGTGCCTGGGTGCCAGCATCCCCCAGGAGCACAGCGCCGGGAGCAACGTGTGTGTCTGTGTGTCTGTGCCACACTCCGAGCTCTACAGAGGCTAAAGGTTAATTTTCTCCCCCAGTGCGAGGCGAAGTGCTGAGAAATGGCATTTGGGGGAGGGGGGCACATGAGGAGCTCATCCCCTCCCCAGCCGTAGCCTCCAGCCCTGGGCAGATGCCACACAGGCAGCGAAGCAAGCAAGGACCCCCCCCACCCTGAGAGCTCTCCAAGGAAAAGAGGGAAGGCAGGAAGCTGCGATGAGGGCAGATTCATACCCGGAGCAGGCAGCTGCTTGTCCTTCCGAGACTTTGTTTGCCAACATTGCGGGCTGAGGAGTCCCGGACCCCAGGGCTGCCCGCGAAGGCACCGCGGCTTCACAGCACTTGGCAGTTCAGCCCCGGCTGGCTCTGCAGCTCTCCTGTCGCGATCCCCCTCTCCTCTTCCCTCGCCTGGTTGCCTTCTCCCCCCGCAAAGAAGCCAGTGCCCAGCTCCCTTCCCCAGGACACGTCTGCATTTTCCCCTCCGCATCCTGCAGACGTACAATATTTTCCAGCAGTGCTTGATGTTTGCCCACAGGACCTGCATGCACAAAAGTTAAAACTTCCCATGTCAGGGAATGATTACGCTCTATCAGTCCAAATTGCGGAGTGGAAGGGACGAAAACATGCTCCGGGTGCTGTTTGCAGGGGAAAAAGCAGAGGAGTGGGTGCCCACCGCTGCCCCCATCGCCGGCTCCCCCGGGGATGGAGACAGACCCCCCTGCGCTCCAGGCAAAGCGCAGCCGGAGAAGTCGCGTTCCCCCTCTCCCTCCCCTCCGTGGAAGAAGGAAGGGTGGCCGGGAGCCCCTTACCTTGCCGAGCTCCCCAGGTTTTATATCCTCCTTCTTCCCTTCGTCAAATTCCAAATGGAAACCAGCAACATATCCAGGGGTAACCAGCCCAACATTGGGCAGCGCGTGAAGTCCAAAAGGATGGCAGAGCTCTCTCTCCCCCTCCTCTTCCTCCACTCTTGCCTCTACATATATATATACATACACATTTATATATATATATATATGTATATTTTAAATGGGAAAGGGGAAAAATTCCTAAAAGAAATGGGGGTGGGGAGGGAGAGGAAGGGAGAACCTTTGGTGTCTCTGCAGACAGGCAGGTAGAAGAGAAAAGCTGAAAATAATTAAGCCGTTTTTTGTGGAATCCTTAGGAGAGGGGAAAAACGCAGTTAAAAGCCAGTAAATCATTAGATCCAAGCAGACAATCAAGTCTTCTCCTTTGGAAAAAAAAATATACAGCAGGGTTCAGAGTAGCTTTCCCAGCAGCGAGGAGCAAGAATGGTCTTCTTCAGAAAGATATGTTTGTTTAAAATCCACTCGTCTGCTTTTCCTTCTTTCTCTCTCTTCTCCCCCCACACTTTTTTTTTTCTTTTTTCCTTTTTTTTTTAAAATTCTGCTTCTGAATCTCTCTCTCTGAAACTAGATCCAGTCTTTGTAGCCAGGGGCTGCATTAAGGATTACATCAGGCTTTTATAAGCTTTCCAGATCACACATTAGAGTGAGAGAGAGAGAGAGAGGGAGGGAGGGAGGGATAGGAGGGAGGGATGAAATGCACACACACATACACACGCACACGCACGGATCGGAGCTTTGTAAAACAGGCAGCTATAGGCAAGGACCCGAACTGACACGGTATCGCATCGGGCATGCTCCGCTAGCCTCCAGCAGGAGAGGATGGATGGATGGATGGATGGATGGATGGATGGATGGATGGATGGATGGATGGATGGATGGATGGATGGATGGATGGATGGACGGACGGATGGAACGGAGGAGCCAGCGACAGCCGGAGCGCGCTGGCGGCTCAGCAGCGCAGCCTCCTCGGGACAGCTTAGCCCTAAGCGGGGAGCCAGGAGGTGAAGAGGGAGCCGGGATGGTGGTGGTGAGGATGGCGAGGCTTCTGCTTCCCCCCCCTCTCCCCGCCCCGCTCCCCCAAAAACCTGCGGAGGCTCAGCACGGAGAGGTGCCGCTCGCCCGCAGAGGGATGCGCAGAGACGCTGGTGCCGCTGCCTGGGTACCGGCGGGGAGAAGGGGGTGCTGGGGCTCTCTCATCGCGCCCCCCGGAGCCTCCCCCGGAGCTGACAGCCTGGGAAGGGGGACGGGACACTGGACAGGGCGGCGGGGACCAGCGGGGCAGTGGCTCCTCAACCCCTCAGCTGCGGGGAGGGACGGAGGGGATGGGGGGAACCTCCCCCAGCACCCCGGCTTGGCTGTGCCTTTGCACCAGGGCGCACGGTTTGCCCAGGCAGAAGACGGCAACAGCCATTAACCCTTTCCTAATTGTTTGAATTTTACCTCCTTCCTCCTCAACTCCTTGCTTCATTAACCCAAAATTTGGGGGGCGAGTTGGGGGTCTCACATCCAGGCAACACCCCAGGGTAGCAGGAGGCTGGGGAGGGGGGAAGGGAAAGTTTGAGCGAATGAGGGGGGAGGAAATGGGCTGGGGTGAAAGGTACGTGCTACATCCCGCCAGATTTGGGGTAAAGGTGCTGCCTCCAGGTTTGCAGCCCGAGGAAGGTCCTCCGGTAATGAGGAGCCTGCCGGGCAGAGAGGGGGCGGTGGGAAGGAGATGGAAGGGAGAGGGGTTAAGGCTAGAGGTGTGTGGAGAGCTGGGGGACTTCAGCATCCTGTCAGACTTTGGGACCTGCCCCTTGCTTTTAACCCTTCCTACTCCAAAAAGGGGGAAACCGACACTCTTTCCCTGATAAAATCACCTCACACCCTGCCCAGGGCTGCTGCTCCCCCATCAGGGAAGGGGCACAAACCTTCTCAAGGGGCAGAGGTAAAGATCCCATCTGCCACCACCCTCTGTCCCTCTGCCTCAGGAAGGGAGAGGAGCACTCCATCTCCCTCCCCAGGGACTCTCCAGGGCATCTCCACCCCCTCCCCTTGGCCTTCTTCCCCTTTCCTCCCTTTCCCTCACATCATCGAGCCCTTTAGCCCTTATTTCCACACCTTCAAACCTTTTAAATGCCTAAAAAACTCGTGAGGGAAGGAGGAAAGAAAGAAAATTCTTCATTTAGATGAGCTGAGCTGCAAACCCTGGCTGTGGAGGAACGCAGCAAAGCAGCCTCTCATCTCCAGCCAGCACTGCAGCATCGCTGGCCAAAGGCATCTGTGACATCTCCCGTTAAACGGGGCTGGAGCAAAGGGGCAGCTGGGGCCTGAAATGCAGGGTTTTAGCCGACAGGCGGCTATGCTGGATTAGCAGAGTGCATGCTCCGAATGGAAATCTCTCCCTTTCCCTCGCCAGCATTTTGGGAGTTTGTTTTCCTTCAAGAAGGTTTCCCTGATCCTCCGAGTCACCCAGGGATTTCTTCCCTGTTTCTGCAGCCTCTCTATCTCCAGCCCTCTCAGGTGCCAGCAGGAGAGTGGAAAACTTTGGAGGGAGCCAGGGAGTGCTCGGCAAAAGGAGCCTAACCCTAAATCTCACCCTCACCCTAACCCTAACTCTGCCCCTGCCCCTCTGAGCCCCATGGGGCATCTCTTCCTTGTTTTTGGAGTGATGGGGGAAGAGAGAGGCACTCACCTTCCTGTCCTGTGTTTGGGGAGGTCAGGCAGAGCAAGGTGCAGCTGGCCTCTCTCCTGTGCTGCAGGGCAAAGAAGCCCAAGCAGAAGGGCAAAGCACCAGAAAGTGCTACTGGCCAAACTAAACCCATTTTCTGTTGCTGCAGTGGGGCCTGATGGAAAACTCATTTTCGTGGGGATAGGGAATTGGGCTCCATGAATCTGAGAGTGACAGAATATCTTGAGCTGGAAAGGAGCCACAAGGATCATCAGAGTCTAGCTCCTGGCCCTGCACAGGACCAGGAATCCTACCCTGGGCCACAGGGCATTGTCCGAAGATGCTGACAAATGTCACTGCAGACCATTTTTTTTCAGTCCCAAGTAGAGACATTTGTGAATTCCTAGATCCCCATTTAACAAGAGGGCAAACATGGCCCTCAAAACCATAGAGAGGCCTGATGTCCCCATTTCTCACTGTGTGCCCTCCAGGGAGAACTGAGGGTGATCTGTGACAGCAAACAGGATGTGAGGATTTGGGGTCTGCAACTGGCTGAGGTACCCAAGCGCAATAATTCACCTGCTCTCTTCATCTGTGACGTGATGAAGGAAAAATAACATCAGCATAAAATGGACCTGGTGAAATTCCCTGCAGCAGGATAACTCTGAGGGCAAAGAAGGCCTTTGGCAGAGTAAGAGATACTCTCAAAACATCAGATCTGCCAGAAATCTGAATTTGGGGAGACAAAGACCCTTCCTTCCATCCTGCCAACATAACCCAGACATGGGATCTGTGGGGAGGATGGTCTATACTGGTAACATAACAGATTTAAAGACAACTTTGTGTTCATGGTTGTCCCCTCTGCTCCCCATGTGGGAACCTTGCAGGGACCACACTGCCCAGTCCCAGGTCAGCACAACTTATTTATGACACAGAAAGCCCTGAAACAGAGAACTCTACCCTGTTTTGCTTGAAACTGTGCAGAAATAACCAAAAGGCCTCAGCTCAGCCCAAACTGGCAACCTCAGTCCCATCACAATATGGTTTGAGGGCTCCTGAAGTTACTCAGGGCAGATATGGGCACCAGCAGGACCTTCCAGTGTCATTCCCAGAGGAAAAGAAGCAGACAAGAACAGCAGAAAGAGGTCAACAAGGCCCAACAGCTTTTGGGACACACCATGCCCACAGCATCATGGAGGTGCTAATAAGGAAAACCCACCCCTAACTCTCCTTGGTGAGGTGCTGGGCGGGTTTTGTGACAAACACCGACTGTGCTGCCCAAAAACACAACCAAGACTGAAGTGTCGTTCTCTGCTCTGCTCTGTTTTCTGTCTGGGTTTTGGAGGTGGAAAGGCTTGAGCTGGATCCAGCTGTAATTCTCCTTTTCCCCATGCCAAAGGAAAGCAGCAAACTCAAGTGAGATAAACAAACGTTTACACACACTTTGAATTTAGAACATGTGTGTTGCACAGAAAACGCCTCTTGTCAGAGGCAAAACAGGTCCAAAGCAAAAAAAAAAAAAAAAAAAAAAAAAAAAGGGATGGGAATATCCATGGTTAAATGTATCACCCCTGGGAATATACAGAGATTTTGGGAGAAGGATTAAGCTGCAGACTTCAGGAGCCTAAGCTGGTCTCAAACTACAAAGTAAATGAGGGAGACATGAAAGAGGCAGAAAAACATTTTCTATCTGCCCAATTTTTCCACCTTCTTTTGAAGCACAGAATGTGGACGGGAAAAGGCTGTTTGGGCTGGTAGCTGCTCAGAGCTGGTTTAGATTTGTTAACTCTGTCCTCCCACCTCCCACATTGCAAAGGTAGGCTGGTGGTGCCGTTGGAATAATAGATTTGCCCCAAAAATCTGCTGGAAGCACGATTGCTATGTAGAGAAGCTGAGTTTAGTTTTTTGGAAGAGTGTCCTCCTGCCAATGGTACCCCCAGATATTGTAGGTGTAGATGAGGATGGCAAGGAGAAAAAAAAAAAGGAATGCCTGGGATTCCCAGGGGATCTCTTTGAAAAGGATAACTGCAAAGCAGGACAGCTTGTAAGTAATCAGTTTACTTCCCCTCCAGCAACAGATACCACTGTGTTTACATCCATAACGCTTTCCGTCGTGTCTGTTTAAAAATCTCCTTGAACATTTCAAATTTTCAGCCAGCCACATCCTTCTGCTGAAGGGGGACATGGGATAACTCAGCTCTACCCAGGACTTGAAAGGGATTTTCCCATGCCTGCCTCTCACATGACTGCTGTGCTTTCCACCTTGCTTTTGTTGTTGTTGTCAATTTTTATATATTTTTAATGACTTTTCATTGCTGTTGCCAGCTGTGGTTTCTGCTGGCAGTGGCTGCTCAGGAGTGTTAATGCTCACGTACCACAGGTCACACCCAGCAATCCCAGCCTCTCCTAAGGGCAAGGAGAAAACTCCTGTTCCTCCTCCCATGGGCTGCATTTATTAAGTGTATGAATTGTCTGTGTTCAAGGAGTGTCTTTGCTCAAACTCCTCTATTTTTGGACAACGTGATGAGAGAATTCTCCTAAAAAAGGAATTTAGCATCAAGCCCGCTTTATAGATTTGTAAAGTGAGGCAAGGCAGAATTCTGGCTTTCCCAGGCATGGATAATCCTGACTCCAGCCGTCTCTCCTGATCAGCCTGCTTTGCACACCAGGGCCAGGGGACAACTTAATGGAGCCCCCCAAAAAGGGCCTTAGTGAGGGGAACAAGCACCAGCACAGGTGTGGTCACAGCCAGTGATGGTGGAGGGAGCTTGGATGAGGGACTGCTGCTTTGTTGAGGAAGCCAAGCTATTCCCAGAGTCCCAAAGCTCTTGGATGAGCAGGAGAGAGGCTGGAACCCCCTTCTGGAAGCATTTGTGATGCTGGCTCTGGCAGCAGGAGGGAATGACGGAGCCCCAAGCTCAGATGTTCACAGCTCCTCTTTTTCCAGAGCTTTGAACTGATGCTGAATTTTCCTCTTTCTCCTCTCCCTGTTCAGGAAGGGAAGGGGTGGGAAGGAGATAACCATGAATTCCTTCTGCCTCCCCACTCCACAAGGATCACCTGTACCCACTGTGGCTCCAGCACCCTCTTCCTCTTCCCTACAACCCCTCACTGTGTCCATTCACCTGACAGACAGATTCATGTGGGGATCTCGGGAGCTTTGCACATCAGTCTTAGCCAGATATGGAGGCAGAGGCATGCTCCCTCCTATAGAAAGGCCAAAAGGTGGTGAAGATCCAGGGACCAGAGGCTGAGAACCAAGAGTGAGAGCAAAGGCAAAGTGCACTTTGATGTTATTGCCAGTGAAGACAGATCGGGAACATCCCAAATGGGCACAATGAAGAGAATTTCTCTAACAAGTGCTCAGCTCTTCCTCATCCTTGTTTAGAAACTTTCTTCAGGAGGGAAAGTGCTGAGCACCTTCTAAAAATAGCAATGTTGATAATAACTACAGGATGTTTCCAGAGTCACAGAGTGGTTTGTGATGGAATGGACCTTGCAGATGATCCAATTCCACCTCCTGCCATGGGCAGTGACGCCTCCCACTCAACCAGGTTGCTCCAAGCCCCTCTGGTGCTCCTGGCAGGGCAGCCTGTATCAGACCCCACTCTAATGTCACCTGTCTCTGCCCTCCCTTAATCCTGACCCATAAATTCTCCCTTAGATCCTCTTCCACCCTCAGGCAAAGCTCCATGCGTTCCATCTGCTCCTCAACACAGAGGGAGACAGCCCTCCTCATCTCCTGTGCTTGTTCTTCCTAGAGAGAATTCCTACTTCTGTTCTTCCTGTATCCTTCCACTCCATCCCTCCAGTCACAGGAGTCATCCCAATCCAGTCAAAGGAGCCATCCCACCACGTCTCCACAATGCCAAAAAGACCACAGCCTGACAGAGCACACATCCTTAATCCTCTGGTTTATTCCACATGCTCAGGTGTTAGAATAGAGGAATTTAAGCTGGATCAGTGATGAAGCCATGTTCCTGTGTGGCGTGCCTGGAATTCCTTTGTGCTGCTCCCCAGGTGCCTTCCTGCTGACCTGCAGTTCCTTTCCAAGCTCTTGGCATCTATTGCTGACCCTGGCACCAAACTGGCAGGAGAGGGATGGACTGAGATTCCCTTTCCCATGGGAACTCTATTTTCCCACACCAGCTGCTGGAAGCTGCGAGCCACTCGTTTAAAACCCCAGTTAGCACAAAAGGTTTCTTTGATGGTGGAAAAGAAGATTGCTTTGCAGGGCTCGCAATGTGCTTCCCAAGCAGAGCCATAGATGGCAGTACGTGGTATTTACAGAGTTATTTCCACAAGTAAATCTTCTTATTTTAGCAGAAAGCGAGAGATTTTCATTTCCTTGTAGGTAAAACATGCTCAGAATGAGAACTAAATCAATGGAGAAAGCAAGAAAAGCCTCCTTGCCTAAGCACCGGCAGACAGAGCTTGAAATGCAAAATCCCTCTGTGCTTTATAGGATTCTCTATCCCCTTTCACAGGGGTGGTACCTGAGGACTGGAACAAGAAAACAATTTTCCATACTGGAAAAAAAAGTTGAAGATCTCTCAAGTGACTGTCACAAAAGCCCGAAATAAGCTCGAAATTCCGGGTTCACTTTCAAAAAACCAGCAGTTGAGCGTGTGAATGTGAATTTAATTCAGGCCAGACAAAAGATGTTACTTTGATTTCAACTCATATTTCCACTTTGTTATTGCTTTAATATCACTAGGTTAGCTTCAAAAATCCAAAATTATTCTTAAGTAACAATGTTTGGGATTTTTTTTCACTCTTTTTCTTCTTATAGTAAAACACTTCCACACACTGAAGTCTAATTTCAATGAACTGATGCTTTTAGCCCAAAGTGTCATATCAAAGCAATATGCAGCTTGTTGCACTTCCTGATTTGATTTGCATTAAAATAAATTAATTTCCCCACGTCCAGCTTGTTTGGCCCTTGAGGGTAACTGGTGACTGATCTCTCTCTGTCCTTTTCTCAACCCAGGAGCCTTTCATTATTTTTTCTTTTCCCTGTCCAGCTGAGGGGCCTGACAGAGCAGCTTAGGAGGGCACCTGACATTCAGCCAGGGTCAACCCACCACAGTCACCTTCCTGTCCCCATGTTCCCAACACGCAGGGACTTAATCTCAGTTGGTTTCTTTACATACAAGTATCCAGCTCAGCTTTTCACAGATGTCAGAAGAAATAAGCACAATAAAAAAAAGGATCTCCAGAAGTTCACACATTGGTGGTTTCCAACTTCATTTTTCATATTCAGACATTTCGAATCACCTCCCAAATCTGATTCTTGTTAGGCCAAGTGCTTCCAGGCTCTCCCAGAAACCAATGGAGTTGGAGAGTGCTCAGCACCTTTAAGGGTCTGTTCCTTTGATGCTCTCGTGAATGGAAATCTGTGGTTTTCCAATATCTGTATTTGACCTCAACATCCTGAAATGGAAGGCTGATCCTGTAGCTGTGTAAATCATTTGACATAAGCATATGTAAAACAAGTTTGATCCCATAATTTATAGCCCTTTGCGATTGGAAGCCCCTCAGTGGAAGGTGGGATTAGTACCGAATAAGGGAAGAAAAAACAATTAAGATTAAATAAACCATTCACCCAATCTCAGCCTTGTAACCTTTGTGTTTGTTTTATTTTCCCTCAGATGTAATTATAATCTATGCTGGGACACATCTGCTTATGATAATGGAGGAGTCATTTATCAGATAACTTATCTCTGCCTCCTGCCATAAATCACCGAGAGCGGCTGGGACGAGCCTGGCTCTGGAGCCAGGTGGTACCAGCACACGACTCATCCTTCACTGCTGCACGTGTTCAGAAAGGCTCTGCAAAGGCTTCCAGCAAAGCTCAGAAGTTCTGCAGGTGCAGGGATGGCTTTAAAAGCCATGGCCTGGATCCTGGGCTGCATCTAAGGCAGAACAACCAAGAGGGGAGGGAGGGGATTCTCCACATCTACTCTGCAATGGTGAGATCCCACCTGGAGTGCTGTGTCCAGCTCTGGGGTTCCCAGCACAGGAAGGAGGTCAGCTCGTTGGGACAAGTCCAGAGAAGGCCACTAAACTGATCACAGGGCTGGGGTACCTCTGCTCTGGACACAGCCTGGGAGAGTTCTGGCTGCTCAGCCTGGACACAGCTCCAGAGAGATCTCAAAGCCCCTTCCAGTACCCAAAGGAGCTCCAAGAGAGCTGGAGAGGGACTTTGGACAAGGGCAAGGAGCTACAGGACAAGGGGAGATGATCCTAAATGGAAACAAGGTGGATTTTATTTAGAATAGGTATTAAGAATAAATTCTTTACTATAAGGTTCATGAGACACCAAAAGAGGTTGCCCAGAGAGGTCATGGATTCTCCATCCCAGGAGATGTTCAAGGCCAGGTTGGATGAGTCCCTGAGCAACCTGTTCTAATGGAAGGTGTCCCTGCCCAAGGGAGAGGCTTGGAACTAGATAATTTCTAAGGTCCCTTCCAATGCAAAACATTCTGTGATTTTATGCTGCACGAGTCCTTCTCTACTTACTCTGCATTATTAAATCTAAGGTTCTAAGATTAATCTCTTTGAACAGATTTCAGCAAGCCGTTCATTGGTGGTGCTCTTCTAAGGAACAGTTCTGTCTCTTCTCACAGCTGTTTTCCTTAATCTGAAAATAAGTCACTGCAGACAGAAAGAACATGTTTTTCTCCCTCTGAGTGTTGAACACAACATTGTGACTCGTGCATAAAGCCTGTTTCAATTATGGGCAACTTTCTTCTGTCCTGTTAAACCTCTGTGAAATCCATATGTACTCAGGGACGGAACAGGAGAAGAAAATTAAATGTTTAAATGAGCTTAAGAGACACAGTCATGTCGTGTTAACCTCAAAATACGCAACCAGTGTAACTCTTGTATGGGTTTTCTCTTCTGTTTGCTTTTTTTTTTTAGCTCTTATTTTGAATGGCATTCAAGTTTTATAGCCCACTTTAGTGCTAGAAATTGGTGGGACTTGAACAAAACCTGACTCATTATTTTCATTACATACTTTAACAGAAAGCAAGACCGTTTACACTCAAAGGTATTTTCCATCATACCCAGGGAGAACATAAGCTCTAGAAACCATCTCACCCTCTGGTTTGAGAGGTTTTGGGTTTAGCCACAGCCTCTGGAGGGTGCTGGGAAATCTGGAAGGCAATCCAAAAGGCACGTTAGAACTAATAATGTACCTTTTATGTAGGGAAAAGCTGTTTATCTGCTTTGGGAAACACCCACCTGAGGAGATTGAGGCAGAGAGAACAATCACAGTCCAGAAAGGTGTCAGTGGAGCAGGTGACCCCAGGGCTAGCTCCAGATCCCTAACTCTGCCTCACTTCAATCAGTCTTGGCAACACAGCCTAAAAGCCTCTATGCTGATTGGATGTGTCCTTTCCCTCTTCATAAATGACATTTTCTTTCTACATTTCCCTCGAAGAAGGCTGCTCTATCCAGAGGCTCATTTAGAACATAATGAACCATGCTTGTTTGCTTGTTTGGTTTTTTCTTTCTAATAATAGTGTTTTTACATCAAACCCCACATTTAGGGCCAGATATCACTAATTACAAGCCTTGTCTTTCCATTCTTCTCCTCACAAGCCTCTCAGAACTACAGAGCACCAGACTCACTGGGGTAAGTCTGGGATCAGCAGAGAAGGTGAAAGCCCAAGCTGAGGCATCTGTTGGTGCTGGAGACAGGAGAAAGCAGAGGAGACTTCATTTTAAATTTGTTTATTTGGAGCAGGGGGTGAGAAATATGTTCAGTATCAACGGACACAGAAATCTTTCACACGAGGCAGGCACAGCCTTGTTCTTCTGCTCTGCTGGTGTGTAGGGGCATGGGAACAATTGTGTCTGGATATTTTGTCCCAAGCACCACCCTGGTTTTCCTTCAACTCCTACAGACTTGACGATCTCATGGGTCTTTTCCAATCTTGACAATTCAAGGATTCTATGACTTTACCCCCAACTCCAGTGCAATCCTGCTGGAAAAAGCCCAGGAGCTTGTAAAGGCTTAGTGAAATGGGAATAAAGATCTCCAGGGATGTTCAAACTCACAAAATCAGCAAATCCACAGGAGTGTGGGAATGGATTGAAATAATTGGAAGAGACTCAGAACACGCTACTCAATACAGCTGCATATTCCTCCCCTGAATCCACTCTCTTTTTGCTCAGTAAGCTGGTTTGCTTCAAGCTGCACAGAAAACTTGGAAGACACTGTGTCTTTCCTCATGTCACTAAAATATTGGGTCAATAACACAATCATAATATTTTTTTACATGTGAGATGGTGTTGAAGCCAGTTAATGCTGTCAAACACTGCACATTGTGAAGGTTTTGGGGCAGAGACCTTTTTCTGCTTTGCCTTCCTTGAGGTTCTGAGGAGGCAGGGCATAGACAGGACAGAAATTTATAGATTATATCACTATTTTAACAATACATGGCTCATCTCCTGGCTTTCCCTGATAACTGTGTCTTCACAGATACATTTCACAGATATAAACCTGATAGTGATGCACAACTGGAAGAAAAATACAACCCAATATCTGCAAACAAATGGCCTTGCAGTAGCAATGATCCCACATTTATACACAGGCATGACCCTTCCTTTGGTCAAACGTGCTCATATTGACATACAAGCTCTACACAGGTGGTTGGTAGGAGCTGGTGATGCACCTTCTCTATTTTCCAGAGTGGATGTCTCTCCACTTACACAGATTTGACAAACCTATGAAGAAAATGTTCACCAGAGCATATTTAAAATTGGTGTTTGGAGGTGAATTCCAGCACAGAAAGGAGAAATCGTTCTCAGATTTGCTTCCATGGGACTGACATTTAAAAGGAAAGGCTGATCACTAAACCAGATGACAACCCAAATCAGCCTGAGCTTATCAAATATTCTAAGCACAACTCTAGGCCACAAAAATAGTTTGGGTTTGGGTTATGCTTTTTAACTATTTCCAAAGGAATTTGGAACAATGGATTTTATACCGATTTTCAGTGTTTATCTTCATCAGAATAACACGTACCTGTGAAGAGCAATCTTTCTTACTTGTTGAGTCAGATACTTTTGGGCTAAATATAACTGTGAAACACACGGAGAGTATTGGGTGCCTGGTGGGAATGTCTCCAGTGCAGAAAAAAAAACAACAGGGAAAATGCCAAAGTAGATCGTGACAAGGTTTTTATATATATATATACAAGCTGTCTGGGCCACAACTGGGTCCCTGTCCCAGGCTGAGAGAGCCATCAACACTCAGGACAGGGATAAATGGTTGGAAGAATCCCTGCAAAAGCATGTCCCTTAACCAAAAATGTTGTGGACAAGGTAACAAGTGCACAATTAGCTGATGTGAAAAGGACTAGGACTCCTACTAGTCTGTCTTTTGGGTCTAACCATCTCTGCTTGTTCAAAGAAAAAAAAGAAAAAGAAAAAAAAAGGAAAAAAAAAGGGGGGGAAAAAAAGAAAAAAGGAGAAAAAAAGAAAAAAAAGGAAAAAAAAAGAAGAAAAAAGAAGAAAAAAAATGACACATAGACTAAGCCAGTTCCATCCCCTGCCCACAGGGAAAGAGGGAAAAGAGATTGTTCTGTCTCTTAGCTCCCTGGTTATCCTCACTTGGGGGAGATGCTGGGATGGAGCCTGTTTTTCACTTAAGATGCTGTTTGTCAGGCACTGCAGCACAGACAAATGAAGCTGCAGAAGGTGCTGCCATCCCCCTGTGGGCACCAGCCCAGAGGGAGAGTGTTCAGTCTAACAAAGCACCCTGCTCCAAATCCAACCCCAGACTCCAGCCCTAAGCAGGCGAGATGCATTTGCAGCAGAGATTTCAACAAAGTCAGTAGTGAATTGTCCTTTTCCCAAAAGCCAGGGTGGAAAGATATTTTCTCAATGTACATTTGCTGCCCAGAAAGTCAATCCCAAGCAGGGTGGGCAGCACGTGAAGGGGGGATTCTGCCCCTCTGCTCTTCTCTGCTGAGACCTCACCTGCAGAGCTGCCTCCAGCTCTGGGTTCCCAGCACAGGAAGGGCATGGAGCTGTTGGAGGGGTCCAGAGGAGGCACCAAGGGGATCAGAGGGATGGAGCAGCTCTGCTGTGAGGGAAAACTGGGAGAATTGGGATTGTTCAGCCTAGAGAAGAGGAGATTCTGGGATAGCCTAATTGTGGCCTTCCAGTACCTGAAGGGAGCCAACAAGAAAGATGGAGAGAGACAATTTAAGAGAGTGACAGGAAAAGTGTGAATAGCTTCAAACTGAAAGAGAGTAGGTTTAGATGGGATATTAGGAAGCAGCTCTTCCCTTTGAGGATGGTGAGGCCCTGGCACAGGTTGCCCAGAGAAGCTGTGGCTGCTTCATCCCTGTAAGTGTCTAAGGCCAGGTTGGATGGGGCTTGGAGCAACCTGGGATAGTGGAAGGTGTCCCTGCCCATAGTACTTCTTGTTCTTGTTCTTGTTCTTGTTCTTGTTCTTGTTCTTGTTCTTNTTCTTCTTCTTCTTCTTCTTCTTCTTCTTCTTCTTCTTCTTCTTCTTCTTTCTAGAGTTATTTCTGTCTGTTACTCTAGAGCTATTTCTAGTCTGTTGCTTGTTCTCATTTATATTAAAATGTTATCTGGAGATCGAGAGCAATTTCTGGACCCCTTGAAGAACTGATCATGATACGCTATTTCCTAAACTGAGATGTGGGGATAGCAGGTTTTCCATTTTTGCTGCCAATTCCTCAAGGAAAGCAAATAAATGAATAAGTTTGAGGCAGATCTTAAATGGAGGCAAGAAAAATAAAAGAAAATCAGCTGACTGAAAATGGAAAACAAACAAACAGACAAAAAAGCCTGGCGCATCCGAGTTTAAGTGAATGTTGCCTTCCACCCACAGTGAATTTCTTCATGTTGTTTTCAAGCTTTGTAATGTGTTTCCTCAGCATGGCAGAAAACGTATCTAAATGGAATAGCTTTTCAAATTAAAATAAATAAAAATAAAAAGGAAGTACTTTTTTAATAATAAGAAGAATATTAAATATTTTGATTTTTTTGTTTTTCTGAAGATTAAAAAATAATCAACTGCTCTGTCAAAAATTCACATGGAGTTTTTATCAGTTTGGAATCTACCTTTTCCACCAAAATTCTTTCAGCTGGAAATTTTTGAACTGCCCTAGAGCAAGTCACAAAATAAGCCAATCTTTGTCTGGGGAGCTGGAAGTGCAAACCTGTACTTCACAATAGCAGTGCCCTTATCCTAGTCTTCATTCCAAGTTTTAAGTCACCGGCATGGAATAAAGGAATCACTTGCTCTGAAATTTTCTAAAATGAGAGAAAAGTAACTTGTAGTGAACTGCAAAATTCACCCATCCATAAATTCAGGGCTATTAAAAAAAAAATATTGAACATTTCTGCAATTGTCAGACACACTGCAACTTTAGGGGCGTGCCTTACTCCAGCGTGTATCCATGAATCCCGCAGTGTTCTTTAATAATTTATATTAATAATTAAGTATTTAAGAACCTCCTAATAGATGAATCATTGTCTGAAGTAGGAAATTAATCTTGTCAGAACTCTACTGATAAACTTCCTGTGAAATGATATTGATACTCCCTTCTCCCAAACATCTGTTCTGTGAGGGGCACTGGAGGATCAGGAACTTTCATGTCGATCCTCCAAGGGGTAACACATGACAGGGAGAGGAGGCTTTGGTTTTTCTTAGGTATAAAGAAGTACAGATACAAAGTTTTGAATGAGTTGCCAACCCTGGAACTCTTTACTGAACTTTGAGTATCTGAAAATCTCCTGAAAGGTGCTCAGCATGATCCCTCGTAGATCAATGGAAAGAATCAAGGAATGGTTTAAGTTGGAAAGGACTTTAAGGATTGTTGAGTTCCAACCCCCTGCCATGGGCAGGGACAACTTCCACTGTCCCAGGCTGCTCCAAGCCCCATCCAGCCTGGCCTTGAACACTTCCAGGCATGGGACATCCACAGCTTCTCTGGGCAGCCTGTGCCAAGGCCTCATCACCCTCTGAGTAGAGAATTTCTTCCTAATATATGATCTAAACCCCTCCTCCTTTAGTTTAAAACCATTCCCCATTGTCCTTTCACTATCTGCCTGTGTAAAATATCACTCTCCCTCTTTTTTATAAGCCCACATTAAGTACTGAAAGGTCACGAGGAGTTGTCCCCAGATGCTTCTCTTCTCCAAGCTGAGAAGAGATGAAGAAGTTGACCTCTCCTGAAGTGTGACAGTTCCACCCACCCTGATGGTCTGGCTTGAATCACCATCAGGAAGAGCTGACCTCTGTGTTGATCTCAAACCAGCTGAGACACGGCCCCTGCCTGTACCCAGTATCATTCCAGGTAGGTGACATGTATCCTGTCCCCTCCTTACACAGTGTCTCTTGTTTCTCCACAGTTCTGATTTGGGTTTGTTTCCTCCTGAATGTGCCAAGACGCCTGAAAACATAGCAACTTTTGCAGTGAGGCTGTTTCTACCTCTGTGTGGCTTTGCTGATTAAAACAAAGGTATATTCCTGTTACAAGAGCAAAATCCCCCCATTTTCCACCGAGTAAAGCACAGGAGAACAGGGTTTCCATCTCTTCCTAGGGGCTACCCTGACAGCACATGAATTTTGCTAAGTGAGCCAGCAGAGTTGGTCAAAGGGACAACTGGGGACATTATCCATAGCACAGGAAGGCCAGGAGCACCTGCTCACACCTGAAAGGTTAACCTGTAAGAAGAAATATCTGGGGAGGGAAGCAAAAAAGCAGGCTGAGTATAAAACTGTGGGGAGAGAAGAGCTGTAAGGTGGATCAGTTGAGGGTTTCACCAGTGGGCATTAGGATCAGGGGTCAGTCTGTGAGAGGACATGAAGGATGTGAGATAATCTGGTATCCTGAAAGGCCTTCATCCTTGGAACACTGGCAGAGCTTGTCAAGGAGGCAAGAAAAGAAGAACAATTCACGTTAATGACTTACAAAATAATTCCTGATTGCTCTTGCGTCCTCCTGAGGGGTGTTACCTTCCTTCCTCCTCTTCTGTTTGCTCTGTGGTCTTATCAAATAGACCACAAATGTGGATTCCCTCTTTGATTTTCCTGCTGGGCCTTTCCGGCTTCAGCTGAGCCTGGGAAAGCAGATTAGGTGGACATGGCCTAATAAAAGGTGACCAAGACTCAAGGCAACATCTCAGGATACTTTGTGTTTTGACTGTAGAAACCAGATTTCCATCACATACCAAGTCCTCTGTGTTTCAGGTGCTGTATAAATGTTTAATTTCAAAATCTGAGCACTAATCAAAAAAATCATCCACTCTTCTGTCAAGATGCAGTAGGGAACCCACTCGAATTGTGAGAGCAGCAGACTACAGCCCTCATCTCCTTACTGATGTGTTTCTCACAAAACACTTTAAAATCTTTCATGGTCTCAGGCATCGTCAGGAGTCCAAGAAAAAAGGACCAAAAAAAAAAAAAGATGGGGCTAACTGCAGATCATGATAACAATTATTGCTGCCCCAAATTCTTGCAGCCGAGAGTTCAAATTTCTCCAAACAATAAATAAGCCCCCAAATTTCCCTGGTGTTAGCAAGTGACAGGCTCAGGGAAGAGGATCAACCTCTCCCAAGCACTAATTGAAACTCAACAGGTTTCTGCTGCTATCACAGCAGCTCTGTTATTGATTTTCCAACGGGAACCCTTGTTTCCTGAGCAAGGCTCCTGTATAGATAATACGGCCGCTTTAAAAAAGAAATGAAAAAAAAATGACAAAAATAAAAAAATAATAATTGCCTCTCCGAGCCCTCATTTTCTTTCCCATTCCAAATCCAATTGCAGATCTCTCTGATAGCTAATAATTTAACGGTCATTTATGTACAGTTTAGGGTCCATTGTTAGCGAATAAGCCGATTAGATTAGCTTGGGTCTTGCATTCATGTAAAACAAATACATATCAAAGCAATTAAATGCGCAGTTTAATCGCTCCCCAGCTATGAAGAAGACAGTTGCCTCAAGGTCCCAGCATTTTTCCTGCCTCCCATTCCCAGCTCCTGACACCGGTGAAGCGAGAGCCGCTCGCTCTGTGGGTTTGGAAGCGCTTATTTAGCACGGCAAGGAACACGAATTATTGACCTCAGTACTTCCCAGGTGGGGAGGCTGCAGCCCCGAGGGACAAGAGGTTTCTGTAAGATAGTGAAAGTGTCAGCAAGACTGGGAGTATTTTTATTTTTCCCTCGTTGCCCACACAAGCTTCTGCCCCACAAGGTTTGGTTTTCCCTCGCAGCCCTCTCCCACACAGGTGATTTAGTGCTGCTTAGCTCTGCTGAGGCCTGGCATGTTTGTACACTGACAGGCAGAGGAGGGGAGACCACAAAAGAGTTGAGTTTTTAATCAGCAGTTGCTACTCTGAGAAATGAGGGGGTGATCTCATCCGCCCTCTGGAAGAGACCCTGGAGGGAGATGAGTCCTGCAGGGGGTGCCTGTTGCTTCTTGCTGTCACAGGGGATCCAGATAAATTCAGGTTCTTCCATCCAGGGCTACTCAAAGCCCAGGGAGACCACCAACCTCTGCCTGAGCAAAACCAGGGCCCTCTCTTTGTCCTCTTGTGATGTCAGAAGAGAGCTCTGCCTTACTTAGCGCTGATTATTTATGAAATTTCCTCAATTTTTTAAGAATATTCCATGTAGCCACCCTTGGTTTAATGCTTCCCCTGCTGCACCCTGAGAATCAGTTTCCTTTCTCATTACATGACCAGAGGAATTGATCCAGGTCAACATTATAACATCCCTTTGTGATGGAAAAATAGACTGGTTTGGGTTGGAAGTGACCTTAAAGACCATCCAGTTCCAACCCCCTGCCATGGACATCTTCCACTATTCCAGGTTGCTCCAAGCCCCATCTGACCTGGCCTGGAACATTTCCAGGGATTGAGGCAGCCACAGCTCCTGTGGGAAACCTGTGCCAGGGCCTCAAGAGCAGGAAATTACCCTGACTGTCTGCTACTGTCTTATCTCCTAATTGGAAGTGTACCCTGGAAGGTCTGAGGGTTTTTTACTCAAATGTTTTCAATAATTTTTTATAGTTCTGGTATCAACAATCCTCAGCTCATTTTGGTCTATCTATCACCCATGCCTGCACTGATCCCAAAGCTTCCCTGGGGCTGGAAATCTTGAAGATTTGTTTTGGAAAATAGCAATGAAAAGGGTTTCCCAAACCATTGCAAAAGTCCAGCTCCAGGTATCTCTTCATGTTAATAACTAGAAACTCTTTCTTGGCTGTCTACAACTGGTTTAGACATTTCTGCAGTCTAGGGAAGGGAAGATTGAGAAAACAGATGGAGAGAGTTTCAGTCTTCTTAGAGGGAATCATCCCTGCAGGGTGTGGGAGAAGCCTTGGTTTATACCACAGCAAAATCAACATGTTCAGCAAAGAGCAACTGATGGTGAGAACACCTCATAGGGAAGGTTTAGATTGGCTATTAGGGAAAATTTCTTCACCCAAAGGTTGTCAGGCTGCTCAAGGAAGTGATGGAGTCACCATCCCTGGAGGGATTTAACAGATGTGCAGATGTGGGACTTGGGGACATGGTTTAGTGGTGGCCTTGGCAGTGCTGGGGGAAGGGTTGGAATCAATGATCCCAGAGGTCTTTACAACCCAAATAATTCCATGATTCTCCACCATCACTTGTGTTGTGTAGTAGCTCCAACTGGCTGCTCCTCTGCACAGGTCAGGGAGGTGACATCACCTGCTTTATTGATGGGATCTGATTTTTGGGGAGCATCAGAGTGTGCACCAAATGTATTGCAGAGATCTGGGGTCTCAAAATTCAGGTGATGGTGTCATTTTAGTGTAGGATTCACCTGACCTGTGGTTCTTCCCTATCTCATCCCAGTGGGCAGAGGAAGGCTGAAACTTCCAGAGGATGATTCATTTGATTTTCTTGTCAAATAAATCTTCATGCTCAGGTGGTGCAATATGGGACAACTGGCCTGTATTCTGTCACAGAGCAGAAAGTGGTGTTGAGAAGGAAGATATAAAACCCCTGGATATTTAACTGCTGCCATTTAAAGAACAAGGTCAGACAAACAGAATCTTTAGAGAAATAACAAAATTATACTTTTTTTTTTTTCTTAATATACCAGTGAAGGACATTGGGACATGCTTCACTAGTGGTCTTCTGTTCAGTCCAACAACGTGGGTTTTTTCAGTCCCTCTTTATGTCCATTTGCAGTTGAAAATTCTGCATCCAGATCCTCTCAGACAAATCTCTGTTCTTCAGCTCTATTTCCTCCCAGCTGAAGCTGTTTTTTACTGATGGCATCTGCCCAGCTTCACTCAGGATGTTAAACCCAGAGGAGCCAAATCAAACCACCTTTCCCAGCAAAATCCAGGCAACAAGCAGCTTTTTGCAAGCCTTGCAGATCAAGTCCAAGTGACTGATTTTGGAACAGCATTATGTCAAGCACTGTCCTATTTGTACAAGGCTTTTAAGGAGCTGTCAGCTTTCTTCTTTCTCTTTTACACTGTCTTTCCAACACTGTCACTTCAGCTGAGCCTGGCAGCATGGAAATGCCAGGTAGCAGCAGTGGCAATCGTGTCACTGCAAGTGCAAAGCTGGTGGTGCTCTCATCGCTGCACCAGGAGTGAGGAGCTGGCTGTGACACCCACAGAAAATGTCAGCTTGGGAGAAATGTTTAAAGAAATTTAAAAATTATGCCATGAGGACAGTCTGAGAGAGCTGGGGTTGTTCAGCCTGGACAAGAGAAGACTCTGGGCAGATCTTAGAGCCACTCCTAGTGCCCAAAGGGTTTCCAAGGGAGCTGGAGAGGGACTTTGGACAAGGCTTTGGGGTGACAGGACACAGGGAAAGGCTTCCCACTGCCAGAGGGCAGGGATAGATGGGGTATTGGGAATCAGGTCTTTGCTCAGAGGGTGCTGAATCGCTGACACAGGTTGTCCAGGGAAACTGTGGCTGCCCTATCTTCAGAAGGGTTTTACAGGGCTTGAAGCAACCTGGGATAGTGGGAGATGTCCCTGCCCGTAGCAGGGGGTTTGGAAGGAAGAGATCAAGGTCTCTTCCAAGCCAGCCCATTCTGTGATTCTGTAATGACCTGAATCTGTGCCCCCCACCCAGCACTGAGGAGCCACACCTGGCATCTGTGTCCCATTCCAGGCTTCCCAGTCAAAAAGAGACAAGAACACTGGAGAGAGTCCATCAATGGCCATGAGGATGATGAAGGGACTGGAGCATCTCTCCATGAGAAAAGGCTGAGATCTGAGATTGTTCAGCCTGGGGAAGAGCAGTCTTGGGAGGATTTTATTAATGCCTGTAAATACTTGAAGGGAGAGTGACAAGAGGCTCTTTTGAGTGGTACCTGAAAAAGGGGGTATAAACTGAAACACAAGAATTTCCTTTTAAACAGCAGGAAACTTTTTTTTTTTTTTTTAATGCTAAGGATGACTGAGAACTGTCATAAATTGCCTTTAGAGTTTGTGAAGTTTCCATTTTTGGAGATATTAGAAAGATGTCTGACATCATCCTGGACTATTGGCTGTAGGTGACCATGCTCCAGCAGGTGATTTGGACCAGATGACCTTCATAGGTGACTTCCAACCTCAACCATTCCGTGATTCTGTGATTTGATATGTCATTTTTTCCCTAAAGTGAACGAGTTCAGTGTCCCCTGTGCTACACAGGGCACGACAACATAACTCAGCCTAACTCAGCCCCTTCTCAAAGTAAGAGAGAACTCAGAAATTCAGTACATTTATTGCCGAGAAGGCTGAATCCTCCCTCCCCATCCCACCTTTTTCCTCTGTCTTTACCCTTTCTTTCCCCCCTCACCCTGTGAATTCTGTGAATTTTTACAGGTGTAGATCAGGGGCAGGGCCACAGCTCAGTCTCATTCCCCAGAGCCATCTCGGTGTGCTCAGCACTGGGAGTGTTACCCCTGGGTTTTTCCTACACGGCCAATCCTGTAACAAGTCGAAATACAGGTCAGCTAAAAACACTGTGAAACCTGGCAAGCACTTTATTAACTGTTACTCTCTGGCTTCAGGATGACTTGGGGGATTCAGTAAGTGGGTTAAGGAGTTTTCCCATCAAGGTCAGTGGCAGGAATCTGGTGCAAAGTGGTAATAACCACAAGGAGTTTTCAGGCCAACAGGAAGTCAATAAGTTTGGGTTTCAGCTCCTGCTGTGGGAATAGGAACATTAAAAAAAAAGCCTCTAATAATAAGAATTTAGGGGGTTGGGTTTATTTTTTTCCTTTCATTTTTTTTTGTCCCAGACAGGAAAATGTATGAATGATTGCAAATAGCACTGTTTTCTCCACAGCACTTTATGGAAAACAAAGGAGAGGACAACTCCATCATGATGCATGGCTTTGGTACCGTGCCTAGAGCCATGGGGCAGTGGTCCCTGCATGCTGTTCTTCATCTTTGTAAAGTCCCCATGATTAAAAATGTCTGTGGAGTCCGAAGCATGTGTCCTACCATAACCTGGCTGAGTTTTCATGCTGGAAAAACCTAGCTGGATCTTCTTCCTATTGAGGAATTTTGGGGGGAAAAAAAATTTCCCAGACTGGACATTGAGGATTCAGTGCTGCCAGTGTTAAGAGATACTTTTCCAAACAGAGATGTGAGGATACATTTTTCAGGGTTCAGTTAGCGTGGTTGTCTAAAAATGAGGCCATCTAAATCCTAAACCAGGTGGACACTTCCGTTAGGTGGCTGATCACCATATTTGCACATTTGTCATGGGATGGGTTTGATCACACTCTGAGATAAAGATATGGAGGAGTTGTTTACGAGTGTTTACACTATTTGACTTGTCTGAGATCCACCCTTCCAATTTAAGCTGTCCATATTTTGTATTTCCATCCGCTGCCCACTGTAATAATGGAGAATAAGCCAACACATTCAGTGAGAGCAGGGATGTGATTCAGCAAACCTCAGAGAAGCATCTTCAGGATAAACCAAATCTTGTCCTGAACTTCTTCAGTGCCACTGACTCGCTCTCCTGTGAGAAGAAAGAGAGCCTGGGTTGAATTTTCAGTAGGCCCTCCCCCCAGAAATGAAAAAATATTAGGATAAATCCCATCCCTGAAGATAAATCAGGTGAATACCATCCTGAATGTCTGAGAACAAGTCAGTCTTCACTGCCTGGCCATGATGTTACCAATCTGGTAACCAGATGTACTGAAACCCTTGTTCTGTTTTAACTGCAAGGCTTTCCTGTTATAAAGGCAATAATTCCCCTGATGATGAGAACTGCATCCCACAGCTGTGGACAAGATTTTGGGAAAGCTCTAGAATGGTCTATTTGCAACAGATCTCTTGGACTTTTGAAAGCCAAGTTATAAGCATAGAAATTAAATTGAGGTATGCCCCAGATCTGTCTTGATTCCACCTTGGCTTCTGAAGAGGATCCATAGGTCTGACTCGACCCACAAGGTCCTTAAGGCATTAGGTGCCATTCCTACATGTCCACCATCACAACAGGGAGATGAACACGAGCTGAAGACTCATCTGACTGGAAGAGGGAAGAGGGCTGGTGTCAGAGATTCCCTTCTGTGCACAGCACTTGAATGGCCTGGATTATCTTGCATCTGTGAACCTGTCAGGCCGGCCACCAAGCTCACCAGCTTGACACGGGCTGGCACACCAACAGTGCATGGGCTTCTCATCTGAGCTTCGTGTTTTCTTGTTCCTGTGATTTACTCCAGGGTCACATATGGCTTGGCTGGATGCTGGGGTTTATTTCTGTCACCACATCCAGATCTATCAATATTAATTGTTCTTTCATGGCTTTGGCTACTCCTCCTTTAGCAGAAAAATATAAACTCCACCGGTGATGAATTCTTAGTTCATGGCTATAAATCAAGACTGTGAACTCAACCCTGGATTATTATTGTTTGTTTACAGATGATCAGTTGGGAAGATGGAGAGGGACCCAAGCACTGCTGTCAGCAATATGTTGATGAGCTCCAGTGCCTTGCAGTGCTTCCAACCCTCCTTGTAATCTGTCAGGATGTCTATGAAGAAAAGCATCTGGCTCCAACTCAGCCTAGCAAGACTGAGCACATCCCGACTCTAAAAAAAAAAGAGAAACTCCCTTTGTCACTAATTTTTTTAGGAATTTGCTTTGTCACTGTGTCCCAAGGACCTGTTTGCACCTGCAATTTACTGCAGACATTAGTTAATAGCTGCATCCCTGGATTGAACAGTACCTACAAGGGCACTTCATCAATCTGGTCACTGACATACTTCCTTCAGTGACAAGAGTAGCTAGGAGAAAAAGGGAAGGAGAAGGAACCAATACAAACATGTTGCTATGGAGAAAATTAATGGAATCCTCATTGTGCATTACATGGCTTAAAAAACATAAAAATCTTTAAATGAGGAGAAAAAATGTGGGGAAGTTTGAAAGAGATTCAATATGTGAATTAACATCAGACATATATTCTTTTCGTCAGAGCAGATGAAATCCAATTTTTTTTCTTTTATCCTCCTCTCTCTCTTTTATATTTTTTCCCAATAAAATAGCAGTACAAAAATAGCAAGAGTGGGAAAAGTAAACTGGCAGGTATTAATTAGCTGGACAGGTAGCAAAAGTAAAACCTCCACAGCTATATACTCTGGAAATTCCGGGGCGGAGTAGGAGGGGGCAATTCACATTTAAATACTTAACCCATTTGAGTTTTTTTCCTTAGCTTTCTTATTGAGTTAGATGAAAGAAAGAAGGAGGTTGTTTGCATCTTTCTCTGGTGAATTTCTTGTCTTTGTTCACTTCTGATTTTTGCACCAAAATCAACAACATTTCCCGTAGGAACAGCCAGTGCTCTCACTACAGTGTCCCAGTGCCTTACTTCCCCCTGCACCATGCTATTCCTGTACCTGAGTGCCTTTGAAGGCTTCAGGATATAAGTAGGAACACAGAAAATCAGGTTATTGTTTAGCTCCCATTTCCTTTCACTACACCCAAACAAAACAAACTGGTTTTGCTCGTTCAAAAACCTGCCAAGATCTTTTTAAATAGTCATGAAATTCTGACCCTTATTCCCCGTGTCTTTCATGTTACAAATTCAAAGAATTTCAAAGCCACTCTTTTTTACCCGATATGAGAAGTAGAGGCTGTTGAAGCGGCTGAGCAACAATTCCTTGTCATTTTTGGCAGCAAAGTGTTTTCCCATAGATCCATGTTCGATAGAACCCGTAGTTCCACCAGGTCTACAGAGCTGGAACATGAGATATTAGGAGTATTTACTGTGAGGGTGCGGAGGCCCAGGCACAGATTGTCCAGAGATACTGTGGGTTTCCCATCCCTTGAAGTGTTCAAGAAGAGATTGGATAGGGCTTGGAGTAACCTGGGATAGTGGAAGGTGTCCTTGCCCGTGGCTGGGGGTTGGTACTACATGAGCCTTAAGGTCCCTTCCAACCCAAAATGTTCTGTGACTCTGTGATTCTACTACAAAGTTCTTCCCAGGAAAATTTTAAAAGCTACGAATTTCCTACTTTTCTGTATTTCTGGTAGGAACAGCAAGAGAAAGATAATTTTTTTTCCTTATACAGTCCTATTGCTGTACTTGCTCTTTCGGGGGAGCAGAAATCAAGTTTCTATGACCTTATCAGTTCTTGTTTTTTGTCCTATGGCTGCCAAACAGGAACTCAGGTGTCAGGCTCCCCCAGAGAAGAACCAAAAGCAGGAGGTGATTAATGGACTGTATGGACATGACCCTGGCATGTTTGTGCAGTCCATAGTCCAAAGTCCCACGAGAGCTTTGTAGTCTCTGATCCAACACCACGTCATCCACTGCCAGCCCTGAGCTGGAAATTATCTGCAGTTGTGGTTGATCAAAGACTGGGACTGAACAAGAAACAAACAAAATAAAATATAGGACGACACCAGAGAGGACTGGTCGCCTTGAAATTAAAACCAGATTATTTTTTTTAATTTCTCAGGAGACACAATTGCAGAGGTCACCTTTTTTCCTTCTCGACATGTCAAAACAATTTCCTGAACTCTCTGTGGAATTGCCACCAAGGTTAATTTAGTGCCGTAAGTCTACATTTCCCAAGTATCTCCTCCTGGAAAGAATAAAATACGGTAGAAGCAAAGAATCAGATGAAATTAAAACATCCTAAGACTCATTGCACCTGTCTGTCTCGTCCTTATTATCTGTAAAATAACCTGAGAGTATTACAGAGGAGAGGAGTATAATTTGACATTATTAATATCATCAGTCAATCTTCACCTATGCTGAGATGCTCAAATGCTTGTGTTCCCAAAGACAGGAACGCTTTGTTGCATTAGGAACACGATGGCAAGAGTGACTGAACACATTAGAAAAACCCTGATACAGGAATTTCCCACTCTGCTGCTCACTCATTAATGTGTTCCAGAGGAGAGGACAGAGTGTTGATCAGGCAGCTCAAGAAGCACAAGCTTTAAAGGTAGGGGCTATTTTTCAATATTTTAACAAAATTAGAGAAAATCAGAGAAAATCAGCATGATCCAATAGCTGATGGAGAAAGAGCCAAAGCCCTGGTAGCAGCAAAGAGGGAGAGAATGAATTAACCTGGTTCTTTTTCCTGTAACATTTCAGACTGACAGAATCTTTTTTTTGCCTCTCATTACACTTTGCTTTTATCCCTTCCCTACATGAAGGTCCAATTCCTTGGACACGTTGCAAAGTCCTTTTCTTTAGATGAAAGATGGGACAAGAAACAACAGATGGATATAAACCAACGACACAGCGCTGGGAAGTCATGAGACAATCTGGTGCCATCATGCTCAAGATATTCCTCCTTGCAGTTTTCTGCAGGCACTAATTTCTGTAGACAGCTGCTTGGGGAAGGTTCTCAGAGGTAGGTATGCCGTAACTCCCACAGCTTGGGAATCTCTGGGCTAGAGGAAAGAGGATATTTTTTCCTCCTTATGTTCCAGAACTCAGTAAAGTCCTACATCCTACACAGAGTACATCTCTGCTGAGATGTTTTTCTAATCCCACCTGCAGTCTCTCTCCATTCCTGTCCATCCCCAGGACTGACAAGGCTCCTTGGAAGTCAATATTTCCACCAGAAATGGCTGAGAGCAGCAGGAACCTCCCAGGAGGTCTAAAAGAGAAAAGAAACTCAAACTGCAATAAAAAATAATCACTAGATATGAAAAACTTTTTTTCAGAAGGGTAATAGTCAATCTAGGAGAAGGCTTCTGAGTAATCTGCTGAGAGAGGGAGGTTCCATCAGGAACCACAGATCCTTCCCTCCCTGTGCATGGTGAAAATTTTAAAATGTGCTGTAACATCAGTGCTATGAGAAAGGACGGCTGGACGCGTCCCATGAGCTCCATGACAACCATCTCTGTATTAAACATTGTTTGATTCTGATGCTTGGGCTGAAAAGACAGCTTGGAAATCCTCCATGGGGCCACCAGCACCAGGGGAACAGTGAGGGACAGGAGCCAGGCAATAAAATCTTGGAAAAGATGCAGTTCCTCCACCTCCAGGAAATTCAGTTGCTTTGCTTGAGGTTGCCATCCATTGCCACCAGCCCTCTCTTTTGATCCGTGGGCACGTTGTGAGCTCACAGGAGATGGTGGGGATGTGACCTGATTGTTATTCAGACTAAAGAATGGAGTTATTTGTTATTATCCTGCTCCATGTGCATTCTGGTAGTTGGTGGGGTTTTTTGTCTGTTTTTTGTTTGGTTGGTTGTGGT
>WAAE01007860.1:0-53375 GCA_013400495.1 Nicator chloris
TCCTCTCCTTTCTTCATGCACTTATTTTTAAGGCTGCTTTTTCATTTTTTATATATTTCCAAAAATAGATTTTAAAAAATCCTTTAATTTTTTTATATCCTTAACTTCATACTGTTACCAGTGCGGTTGCATTTTACAAACAAATTGCATTACTGCCAGCCCACCCAGATAGTTTGTGACCTGTTCTTTTACTAGTCTAAAGGTGACTTTCATTCTCATGTTGACTTTCCTCTGTGCCCATTTGGAGGTTCATTCAGTGAAATAAAATTGCCATGTAATTATTTCTACTTAGAGAAATATGACAGCTAGAATTTTTATGTTAATTAATCTTAGTGTTTTTTTCATTATTGTGCGTCTGCCTATCATAAATTTCCTTGCAATCCAGTTTTAATGCATTCTATAAATTATTGTGGTTTCTTCCAGGCCCATCATGCCTTGCAAATAGTTGACTTTTCACAGATTTCTGTTGTTTGCTGTAGTACCACCATATGTGTAATTCAGCAGGAATGGCTTGCATCTCTGAAAATACACAATTAGGAAGGTTACTTATCAGAAATGAGCCAACGGTCAGAGCATAATCTTGTCATGAGTGTCTGTAAAAAAATTAAAATACATTTCAAAAAGCTAAAAAGTAGTATCTAATCCTGGGTATACTGGACTGAAGGGAACAAAGAGAGCATTACGTTTCTTGTTTTGCTGGCTCAGTGAAATTAGGAAGCCACTGTTTCCTCACCTGCATGCCCAGTTATTGGCCATCTGTTTCCTGTTTAAATGTAGTGTCTCTTACATGGTTTTTCCAAAACCTTTCTTGCATTAATCAACACAATCCTAATAAACAGAAACACCAAATCTTGCTTATCTGTCTTACTCAAGAAAGCATTTTGGTAGTTGCATCTACCACACTTTAGCTTTACTGCAATGCTTTTTTTACACCAGCATTCACTGTTGTTCTCTGCATTTTAAAAATTTCTCATCTATTTCTAGGCTGATTTTGCAAGCTTTCTGCATCAGCCTGGACTCCTAAAATAATTATATGTTGATTTTGTTCACTAATGGTTTTAATCTGGGTCTGGTGTCATGTGTTGGAGTTAAACATCTTCATGAATGTTATTATAAATTTAACACCGAGTTAAAGATAATAAGGTCAAATGTATCCTTGATACATTGCCTTTGATGAAGGTAACAAATAATGAACATGGCCTGCTCTCCTTATTATCATGGTTTAGATTTACAGGAAATCATTGGTGGATGGATACTCCTGGAAGGAAGAATCAATGAGCCAAATTGGTTACTTGGATTGGGGTGAGATTTGCACAAAGAAATAATACCTTTTATTATATCAAATAATTGCAGTATTATGATGCCACCACAATGAATGCAGACACTATAAATATCAGGTGTCATCTTTAGATAATAGTCTTTAATAAAGTACCATTATCATTGATACCAGAATACTTTTTTCATTTAATTTTAAATAAAAATGAAGATTAATGAATATATGCAAAAAGTAAGGAACAAAAGTAGCTTATAAAAATGACCGAGTGAAGTACTTAATTTCATAAATACATGCACATACACACAAAGAAAGGCTTTGAAGAACTTCATTAAGGTTTTCAGAATCAGCCACTCAAATGCTAGAAAATATCGTTTGGCCATCATGGATCTGGCTCATTTTTTGCATTCATTCTGGTACAGCCCTGAACTGCATGGCTAACACCTCACTGTGCACAAAGTCCTTCCTCATCCATTGTACCTGATGGACGATCCCCATTTCATGAGCTTTTGTTCTGCATTTGTTGTCTCCTCATTGCTCAGTGTGAGCTGTGAGACTGTATTTATAGTACATTTTTCATTCCTTCCCCGGAGGCAGTCAGTTATTTTTGGGTTCCTCTCGGGTGCTCATTGGTAGCTGTAACAGCAGTGGGGAGAGCCATGCAACTGCTGAAGTGTCATAAGATGGAGATACAACTCCTGCAAGTGCATGCCATGCAGTGCCTCCTACAAATCCTGCCCTGCCAGCAGTGGATCTGAGTGCTTGACCAATTCGTTTTTCTCAAAAAGTCTCATCATGTGGATAATTATGGTGCTGTTATTATTTACAGGCTAAAGATGAAACAAATTTTGATGAAAATAGAAAGCTTGCTCTAATTGTCAGCCAGATATACCCAGGATCAGATTTTTTAAATCTGTGGGAGAATTCTGTGGCATCCCTGCACACATGAAAACCCCTCTTCCATTTTGGTTAGACATAGTGGTTTACCATTTCCACAAGACAAACATCCCACTCTGAAATTAGAACCCAGGAAATTAATATACTTACTGAAATATTGTGAAAAATCTGGTTTAAGAAATGATCCAGCATCACTCAATCCTGACACTTTATGCAATACATTTGGCTTTGGTCCAAAGCAAAACGCGTTTCTCTGTGTTCTGAATCACAGAACCATAGAATGGTTTGCGTTGGAGGGGACCTTAAAGATCCCTTAGTTCCAGCCCACCCTCCTTGGGCAGGGACACCTCCTGCTAGGCCAGATTGTTCTAAGTTCCATTCAACCTGGCCTCCAATACTTCCAGGCAGCCACACTTTTCTGGACAACCTGTTCCAGTGCCTCATTACTCTCACAGTAAAAAATGTCGTCCTGATGTCTAGTGTCATTTCACATCCGTTCTGTACATAGACACCTGACCTTTCTTATCCCTGTTCTGATGAGTCACTTGGTGCCATTTTTTCGTTCTGAGGCCTGTGCCCAAGTCCCTGACTCCTCTCATTTCTGCCGAGCACATGAAAGCTTTTCTGTAGCTGCTTGTGGCCTCCCTGCCATGCTGCCTGAAGGCTTCGTCCCACTGAGCAGCAGTGCATACATATCACAGCAAAAACTGGGACGAATTTTGGTAGAGAAGAATTGTTTTGCACAGTTCTGTTGCAGACCTGGGACCAGAAAATTTACAGGAGCTGCACATTTATAGGAAAAGGACTTATTTCTACATCAGTCTTTCCCTCCTATCCTGGTGACTATAAGACTCCAGCTGGAGAGAAAGCCATGGAAGAAAATAAGATTAGCTGGCCTTGACCACCTACACTGGCATATATTACCACTTAAGTGGTCTGACTTTCAACAGCAGATCCAACTGAGACGACAGGCAGCCTTGTGCAGGCTGGCTTTATCTTGCCTGTGGCTGGATACCAAGATCTTACTTAGTCCAAACTGTAGTCCATGTCTTAGGGCAAAGAAAAGGTGCCATTATTCACAGCACTGATACCGGTATTTTTCAAAATGTGCAGTACAGGACTCAATTACCCTTGCTGAAATTTTGTCGAAGAATCCAGCTTAAGTCAGACAGAAGGCATATAACATTATTTTATCCCAAACAGTTGAAATTTGGCTAAGTTGTAAGTCATTGAAATCAGCAGAGTGTCTGGTAAATGACAGGACATGTTTCCAGTCCCAACTATAATGTGCTGAAAAAACAGTGTGAATGCCAAACTGAAGATATTAAAGCTGGGTCAGAAGTGCATGGCTCAGGACAAGGAAGTTATTTCAGCTTGTGAGTTAAATAAGTAAGGATAATAAACAGAGACTGGTACAAAGGGTTAAAGCTTATACAGCTTTTTTATCCTGAGTGTATTGAACAGATCTAATATTTTTAGTTGACTTAAGCCACTTACATTTCTATAAAATGTTTATAGAAACAACAAAGAATGTAAATCAGGTTATACAAAAGAAAAAACCCCAATCATAACGAACATTTATGAAAGGAAAAACGAGGCTGACAGAATATGGGGCTCCATTTATAAAGGGAACCTAAAGATCACAATGACTCCTTTGGCACCTGAGTCCAACATATAGGTCATTACAGCTGGTATCTAATGACACTGTATCACCTTGTCTAATCCTGTGGGTGTCTCAGCTTCCCTGACACCTTGAGAAAGCAAGAAACTCCTAAATCCAGAGAGACCAAAGCACCTAGGCTCACTGTCTGTGAGTTAAATAGTCACAGGTTAGTCTTGCTCTATTTATGCCACCAGAAGGACTGGATCTATCAGTCTTGGGTAACACAGAAAAAGAGGACAGGAGAGTGACTGCATCCAGATTTTTACTTTAGGAGTATGTGGCTTTTGTGTTGATTTGGATTGTGAAATGTCCAGTTTTGAATCTTTCCTTCCTGTTGGGCTCTTAGATCACATCATTTGGTTCCCCAGAGGATGCCCTTGGCTGTGAGGGGACCTGCAATGGAACTCCCTCTGTCTATCATGTGAATCTATATGACATAATGCAATATTTATTTGGGCTAGTGAATGGATAAAGGCAAGAAAATGTGATTTTTTAGATACTTGAATGAGAGGAATATAAATAAAGCCCTCTCCTTTAAAAGGTCATCAATCTGCTTTCATGAATGTGGTTCTTCATATCCAGCCCTTCCTATTCACTGTATAGGGATCCCCCGAGAACTGACCGAATGAGGACTGGGGACTCCATTAGATGGCAGGATGCTTTAACATGACAAAGTTCAACACAGCAGAAAATAAATCTCTCTGTTCACTTCCCCCTTGAGATGACTTCCTTCCTTGTTTCCTGTAGCTGGATATGTGCTGTGCAGGAGAGGGGGCAGGGTGACTACCTGGTGTAAATCCTTCTCTCCACTGGCTGATATCTTTAATTAAAATTAACCTTTCAATAGTGTATCTGAATTGACATATTCCTGACTTCACGCTACCTGTCTCCCTTCTAGTCTTCTGGAGACAGACTGGCAAAGCTGCAATGCATCATATTATCTAACACAGTAAATATGTAACCTTCTTCTTAAACAAGTCTTTCTCTGTGAGCCGCATATTAAGACCAAACCCGAAACCACAGATTCTGGAAATTAAAATTGAAAAGTTTACTTGAGTGACATTCCAACAATCTCTGCTTTTCTAGAAGAAACAGCTCATGTCTGCCTCTAAAGTGCTTCCTGTGCCACATTTTGGACCTGGAGCAGCCTCCTTTCTCATGCAGGCAAAAGGCACTATTTGCATATAAATTCCTTCTAAAGAATCAGGGGAAAGCTGCTAACATTCACCAGAGCAGGCTCACTCATCTTGCAGCTTCACCTTATAGTTCTTCCCTTGAAATCAAATCAAAACAAATTAACAAATTCAGAGTAAATCAAAAGGATGTAGGAAAAGAGGCAAGCTCCAGTGCAAGCTCTCGTTGCTTTCATGTACATGGTGTTCTTGTCCAACTCTAGCTTACACAACAGAGTGTATAACACAGTAGTTCCTGGGTTTTCACTTTCATAATTTCACAGTGGCCAAAGCACTGAAAAGTACGTCCATCAGCCAAACATTACCTGCTTTGTTCCTCCCTCTATCTAGCTTTTTTCTTTCATCCCTTCTTTCTCTTTTGACCTTCTCTTACTCACTTCCAGTTCTTTGTCCCTTTTTCCAGTATTATAATGCCTTTCCCTTCTTACTAAACTTCAGTTCTACTTCCAGTCACTGTGGAACTTGTTTCATTTTTTCCTTCTTCTTTTGCCATTTCTATTTTTCTCTTTATAGCATGATCTTTCTTCCTTCTGCTGATCCATTAATTTCCCTGGTCAACCAACTATGTTGCTACTTTCTCTCTGTAGAGATTCCATTATAATTCTCTTTTTTCTTCCTTCCACCCTTCCCTCATTTTTTTCTTCTTTCTCTTCAGAAGCATTTTCTTTGTCTTAATACTCTCCCAGAATATTCTTCTCTGACATTAATAGAGAAAGTTTTATTTATTGTCTTGCTTTCTCACAGGCTCAGTTCTCTCTCATCTCTCTTTTTTGACTAAGTACTTAGAAAGCCACAAATATCCAAGTAGGAATTGGAGTGACTTAGTTTGACCAAATACTGTTGATCAGGTTGATCATAGGTGAGATAAATGAAGAGTACATCTGCACTGACCAGGAGCATACAGTTTGCTAACACAGAACTGCCCAAGAATAAAAGAAGCTCACCAATTTTAGCATCTCAGTTCTCCAGTGGTTTCGAGAGCTTAAAGGGGCAAATTGAGGAATGGTGTAGAGACGTATGTGGAAAAGGCAGGGAAGATGAACTAGGGGAATATTAACTTTATATTATGTTTCTTTATGCCTTTCAGCTCATTAACATTTAGGGTCTGCCGATGCAGCTTGAGAGAGCCATTTATATTTATTGTTTGAAACTTCTCAAAATTGTGTTATGAAGAGCATTTTTGGCTCTGTCAGGGTTATTTCTAACATGGGAGAAAAGTTAATTTCTTCCCAGAACCAAGTTATTATCATAATTTGCAAGCATATGTCTATCATAACTATGTTTTTTCTTGGAATCCTTCCAGCAGGTAATTTTGGGAGACCGTTTAAGACAGCCCTTTCTCTCTACTACATAATGGGAGCATGGGGATTTTGATTACTATTACCCCCTTTTAAACTTTTCAACTGTTATTTTAAAAAGCAAGGCTTGGGTTTTTCATTCTTCCAATTCAGTTTTCGGAGTGCAAAATGAAGGTCTGGCACTCCAGGGTGTATGTTAGCTACAGGATAATGTTTGTGGCAGAGAAGTATACAAGGCAAGAAATGGCTTTTGTGGGTGATTAAATACTGAAGAGAAGCTGAGGTGTTTGATAACCACAGAAGCTATTTATTGTGTGTATACTCCAGTGCCATGAACATTATTCCTATTATACAACAAGACAAAAGAAGATTCAACAAACCATAACGAGAGAAGGATGAAGGGGGTTTTTGGTTGCTGCTTTTCTGTTTGATGGAAGTTTGAAAGTTCTAATTCATTCTGTGCTTTCCCTAACATTTCCTTTCACGTCGAAGTGTGGCAGGGGAGGGGATTAAGGCCAAAAGACAGAGATTGGCCTGCAAATGGTAGTAGTAGGGACTGAACTCTGAATAAATATTGTGAGTTATCGGACATTATCATCAAATAGCAGTGCTCACTGTTTTGCTGGGACTCCAAGAAAGACCATGCTAATAGTATTCATAAAAACCACATCTTTGTGTTGTGACAAATAAGCTTAGGAAAAGAATCATGTATTATCAAGTATAAAAAACCCCAACAATGTGATATATTAAGAAGATAATAGTAATATGCATCTTGTACGTGTTCTATTAATCCTCACAGTAGCAGTGAGAGCTCAGAAAATACTGTGAGACCAGGCTCAAAAACACTACTTACATTCTACGCAGCAATTCTGTTTGCGTGTTCCCTGCTTGTTTCCTGCTCTTTCTGTCTCATATTTTGGTTATTTGGGATGGCCCTCAGTGATCTCCGTCAAGATTTTATTTTCAGAAGGAACTGAAAATTCAATGAGCTTTGAATAAAACCCCCCATCATACAGGAAAACATACCTGTCTCACTGCCATTACCTAAGAGGTGTCAATTCCTCCTTAAATCTCTTTAGTTGTTAAAAAGAGCAGAAACAAAATGGTGTGGCTAAAATGGCCATCTACCCCTTGGAAACCTTGAACAGAGGAAGTCAGTCACAGCCAACCCCACCACTGGTCTTTGTTTGTAAATCTTGCTCATTAAACACTTATGAGCAGACATTGTATTTGTGAAGTGCTAACTCTGTTTGCAAATGGCTTGCCCTAGATAAACAAAACCTTCTTTGTCAAATCATGAGAAATAATCAAACCATCTGTAGTCACAACAACCCTGTGAGTAGCAGCTGTTTTTACACCACTTCAGAGGTGGGGAATTCAGAGAGAAAAATGTTTTGCTCCAATGGCAAAATTTGAATTAACTTAAAGCAGTGTTAATCATGCTATGATTTTCTTTGCACATCTTCTTAGAGGAAATAACACAAATTTCAAGGGAATGTTTGTTACTTGAATGAATTAACATTAAATGATTTCTAACATTGACAACAGTTGCTGTCTGCCCATAGACATTCCTTCAGACTAGGCTGTTTCTAAAAAGTTTTTTTTTTAAGTCATTAAAATATTATCTGAGCATATTGTTGAGTACTTTTAGCTTTGAAAGGTGCTGGACTGTCATCACAAGCTCACCTAACAAGGGAGATTAAGGAGGCTTGCACCTGCCAGCCACCACACAGCAGCAGCACATGGTCCTGCTGCCCCCTCTGAGGTCCCTGCCTGCCTCTGCTGCACTGGATGATGATGAAGGCAGGTTCCATCATCCTCCATCCCTTCCTGTTCATGCCCAGGAAGTATTTCCTCAGTATCAACATGCTAGTTGTTGCCAGCCAATTTTCCTCTCTTTTAACTTATCATCATATGTGGCTTAACAGATCAGTGCCCTCTTCTGTGAGACTTAACACCCTACCAAGCACATATTTGGATGATTGATTATTTTAAGTACCCTTGAAATGCATGCCAGTTTTGTTCAAAATGAAGGTATTTTCTTATTATTGCTTGTGTCCATGTTTTATATTATTTACAGCATCTAGACATTTATATCTCTTGTTGAAATTTATATAAAAAAATTAAAATGCACAAATGGAAATTTATTTTAATGCCTAATATAGCCACATAAAACAACAGTATGGACTCAATGATTCTTGCCGTTGTTTTTCAGGTACAAATTTCCATATGAATTATAGGATAATATTTCTGCTCTGGAGTGGAATGTGAGCACAGCTTTCTTGCTGGTATTCAGTGCTAATGTGCATATTTAAATGACAAATAAAGTTCTACTTATTCTAAATTATCTTGAATGACTATAGGATATGAAAACGTACTGTTACATTCAGATGTATCATTTAGAAGAGGGTTTTCATTCTCCTATGATGTGACCTAATTTCAAAAAAATTGAGACTGGGAGTTGTGCTCTCTTTGTTTTACACAGCAGATGTTAATGCCATTATCTACTTAATTTGAAAGCTGCACTGATTTCCACTATTTCTTCCTTTGAGTGTCATTGCTGAGTAAAAAAATACTATCAAGTATAGCAAAGGTCATTTACAGTTACACCCAAAATGCTGGCCTGACCTTACAAGTAATAACCTATTTTTTTAAAAAATCATATGAATGTGGATGGCTGTAATGTGACTATTGCATAAGGCTGGGTGGCATAATAGAAAAACAGCACTGGGATTGTCATTAGAAAAAAATGTCGTTAGAAGATTCCTCATGGCCTTACTCTCCCCTGGGTTATGCACATTCTTGAAGGCAAATTGACATGGGGAAAATAGCACTGGTCCATATTTTTGCATATTATTTTATTTCAATAGTTTCAAGATCAAACCTGCTCAGTTTACAGGCCTGCTTCAGAATAAGCTATGCTTGTCTCACATTTTAGAGACTTAACAGTATTGTGTTCTATGATCCAACAATATCTCCTTTCCACACTTAAAATATCTTTGTTGATGCTACTTTGATTCTCAGCATTTTCAATCTCATAAAACTCCTCAAACTCTACTTGTATCCTTTATCAAGTGTAATGTATTGAAAAATGTATTAATGCTTCTTTTTATATTTCATTTCGACAGCCTGAAAGTCCAGTTGCCTGTTGTATGAATTGCGAAATCATACCTCTTTGGCTTGTGGTCTTCCCAAGCATCAGAACCACCTAGTATTGAGCTTTATCAGTATTAAGTTAGAAAATCTGTAAGAAAAATATGGGATATGAACAGAATTTGTATTGATAATTCAGTGAGTGGCATTCTCTCTAACTGCTACAGATTCACTGAATCAGAATGGTAGTGGAGGGACGAGCTTTCAGTTAAACTATTCTTAGGTATGTGCTTTTAAATAATTTCCCTATACTTGTGTTGGTAGAAACTCCTCTTAACCACTACACAGAAGTAGTATAACTGTATCAACAAGAAAAAGAAGTTGACAGATCATTAAGCAAGTACAATAGACGTTGCAAATTATAATTTGGAGAACCAATAAAAACTTTTTCAGCAACATTATCTTGAAGACATTGGTTACTGGACTAACTTATGGGCTGTGTTAGGTGGATGTTGAAGAATTTGCAGTCTATAATGTAAGCCCTGCAGAGACATTATAGACCCTACATTATAATAGGTCCTGTAGAGAGACCTCGACAAATCAGAAGGATGGGTGATCACCAGCCGTATGAAGTTTAACAAATACAAGTGCTGGATTCTGCACCTGAGATGGGGCAACCCTGGGTGTATGGAGAGGCTGGGGAATGAGGCTGGAGACCAGCATTGTGGAAAGGGACCTGGGAACCCTGGTCAATAGAAAATTGAGTATGTGACAGCAGTGCCCTGGCAGCCAGGAGGACCAAGCATATCCTGGGGGGCATCAGGCACAGCATCACCAGCCGGGCAAGGCAGGGGTTTGTCCTGCTCTGCTCTGCTCTGCACTGCACTGGGGCAGCCTCACCTCGAGTGCTGGGGGCAGTTTTGGGTGCCACAATATGTAAGGGTTTTTTGGTCTTCTTTTCCCTGCTAGGGTCAGGATTATTCATGAGAGAGATGAAGTTTGCATTCGGACTTCAAAGTTTATTAACTCTTATCTCTGTTACAGTCTCACTAGCTGTGAGCTCTGCCACACTCTAATTAACAGATGTATGTAATGGACACTTCCCTATCTCTGCTGAGCTTTTTCAAGGACAATCTGTCCAATTGTGAAGTAACACCTAGATTATTTTTATTTATTACCCAATTACAAACCCCCCATGGTCTGCACAGTGGACTTTTTCACCCAATCACGAAAAACCACCCAAACCCATGAAGAAGAAGGTGGAGAAGAAGGTCTTGGCCTACACCCTGAATCCTCCATCTTGTCTCCCACATACATGATTATATACTAAACCTTAAACTCTAAGTTTTCCACCCTGTGACATTACACACTTCTATCCCAACCACACACTCATAACCCCTGTGCTATCACTCAGTGTTGGAAGCCTTTTCCACAGCCTCAGGTCAAATGCAGTGTTCTCTTGAGGGTCTGTGCCTGACAACACAGAAAGTCCAAAATTCTCAGCTTCCCGAGTTCCAACAACAATATGAGAAGAATATTAAGCAATTAGAGAGTGTTCAAAGGAGGGAAGCAAAGACAGTGAAGATATGAGGTGTGGCTGATGTCACCTGGTTTATTCACCCTGGAGGAGATTGAGAGTTTTCTCAGTCCAGAGATTCCTCATGAGTAAGATATTTACAAGCAGGCACTGATCCTTCTTTCTGATGCCCAGTGATGGGACCCAAGGGAATGGCCCAAAGCTGTGTCAGGGGAGGTTTAGGTTGGATATCACAAAAAGGTTCTTCACCCAGAGGGTGGTTGGGCACTGGAACAGCTGCCCAGGGAATTGGTCACAGCACCACTGACAGAGTTCAAGAAGTGTTTGGACAATGCTCTCAGACATATGGTATGATTCTTGGGGCATGGTCCTGTGCAGGGCCATGAGCTGGACTTCAATGATCCCATGGGTGCCTTCCAACTCAGGATACCCCATGAATATTTTGTGACAGAATTACTATGCACTATGATAAAAGCTTACAAATACTGGAAAAGAAGGAAAGCATGTCTGCTAGAGATTATATGAAATTATTTTTGCCATGTAAACGGAATTCACAGGGATGTCAGCTGAAAGAAAAAAATCTGTTGTTAATTGAAGTACTTTCTAATAGATGAAAATTGCTTTTATTTTCTTACAGAATCATGTGGTGGGATTGCCTAAAATTGTTTACACTCTAACTTGAAAGTTGCATAAATGCCAGCTAAATTTAAATAGGGTGCAAAATGGCATTAGGAGAGGAGGAGATCATGTGGTGCTTTAAAATACTTGGATTATATGACAAATAAAGGCAAAGAAAGTCAGCTTGTTGTCTCTGAGCTGAAAACTGCGTAACTACAGCAAAACACATCCCTTCATTTCTCATTTCCGTGTATCATCATATTTTTCAACACCTTTACAAAAATGCTTTGTTTTGCCGATTTTTTTAGCATAATAAAGATCAAAATTTACTACTGTAATAAAGATTAAGATTACTTTATGTCTGTAATTTTTTTTTCCTATACATGTTCTCAGTTTTGGGATACATATAAGGAAGTAAATATGGAAAATGCCTTCCATGAATATAGCTATCATTAAAAAATCCAAAATAAACAAATGAATTAGCAGGAACTTTAGCCATGCAGTCAAGGCTGCTCTTAAGATCATTCCAAACATTTGAAAATGTTATAAGTAGAAAATCTTTTCCTTATAATAAGAAATATTTTTATTCATTTTTCTTGAAAAAATCTTGCAACAGGCTTTAAAACATGGTCTTGAGAGAAACTTTTCTATGAATAGCAGACCTTAAAGCATCTTTACTGAATGGGAAATAGCACAGCTCATCTCTCAGCTGTGCAGTGACATTCTCAAATCCAGACATTTTGGCAACCATACAGTATGCAAACAAACATAAACTTTGCAAACACATGATTAGGCAGGACCCTTCTGCAGGATCCGATATTTAGGATGGTCATAAGATACTCAAACAAAGAATTAATGCATTTGTATATACAATCCCCTTAGAGACAGATTATTAAATTTTCACAGATAAACCCTTCAAAAAGGATTCATAATGAAACACTATCCATAGCATTAGAAGGATGTACCAAACCCATTCTTAGCAAACATTCCAATTTATGATTTTCCAACAGAGCCACCCTTAGTCTCCGTAATATGTCTACTCTTTCAGACAATAGACTTCCTTCCATTTTACAGATGAAAATGAAGAAAAGGTAGAAGACATCCTAGTGGTGTTGTCTCTATATTAGCACACTGCCTTTGTCAATTTTAGGCCTAGAAATTAAAAGTATGCAGAAAAGACCTATAATCAGAAAAAAACCCATAGAGATTAGGGCTAGAATTTTGAATGTGATTTAGAAAAATCATAGATTCCTTTAAATTAAATACTTCATTGTTTCTTAAATCTATTTTGCTATAAAGTAGGCTTTTGTTTCAAATTTAAATCAAATTTAATATCAGTACAAAATATACATGGTTGAAACTCTGTCATTACAAAATACTCCAAGTGTAAGTTAAAGAAAAAATTCATTATACCTGAAAATAACATAAAAATGGTTGAAGTATGAAAAAATTGTTCAGGTGTAGTGAAGTGAATTTTTAGTTTTAATTACATCCAGAGCTAAAAGAAAAATCACTTACTTGTATGGTTCTGTAGAAAAGGAAAAGTGTCAAAAATATGATGACTATTTTGTTAACAGAAGGGTTAGTTTTATTATAAGGGAGACGCTAAATAACACCTAACCAAATCCCTATATTGATTAAAACAGATGAGTTTAACTATCCTCTTATGCTACATATGAAATGTTACTGGACATAGGGTTTTTTTCCTCTCATGACAGTACAAAACAACAGATGTTCAGGCAAGCCGTACTCAAGGATCCATATAACACAAATAATAAAAGCCTGAGTCCTTTGTGATGAGATATCATTTTTTTAGTGATGCAACTATTCAAAAGGAATTACAAAAAGAAAAGAAACATATGTTTCTTGATATCATATACCAATCTGTGGAATTATGGAAGAGCAGAGGCCTCTCTCAGTCTAGTCTTAATATGTGGCTTCCTTATTTCAGAAGTTTGGTTTGCCAAGAATTTACTGCAATTACATCAAGAATTGTTAGATCTTTGGCAATACCATGTAGAGTTCAGTAAACAAATGTTACTTGCTCTGAAGGCAAAATATGTTTGGTGTCAATTCATATTCAGATAACTTGAAAGAGAATTATAGTGGGACAGTCCCAAAAGAAGTAGCCTGGATCACTTACTCCAATTCACTACAGTCATAGATTTTATGATTGTATTTCTTTTATTTCAGCCTTTACCAGATTAACTGCATTAAGCAGATATAACATAAAGGATCACATTTATCATACATTGTCAGGGTCAATCAACTAAAAGTAAATTCCTGTAATATGCTCATGGGGAGAAAAACAAATGGCTGTTGTTGAAACTCCAGGTAGAAGCAAATTTAAATAATATCCAGTGTTTGCAGAGGTGGGAATGGTAGCATATGCTCAAGAGAAAAGAAGGAAAAACACTTCTGTTGCTTTTTTACCTAATCCCTAAAAGAGGTGCTGAAATATTATAGGCTAGATTTGTTTGGAGGGTAAAGCCAATGACAGAGGCAGATTTCATTTTAATGCTATTCTATATATATTTTTGAAAAGAAATTTTAAATGATTGAGGCCCAAGGGGAAGAAATTTCTGAGGTCTTTCCAACCAATGCTCTTCTCAGAAAGCCTTTTTCCTTGTCTTCCCCTTATAGCTGTAGTTTCTATAGTGTCCTTGTTCCCAGCAGCAGCAGCTCCCCCACAGGCCTTGGTTCCCCCCTCCCAGGCTCACAAACATCTGTGTTTGCCCACATCCTGCAGGTACATCAGTCACTTCCTTCTGGTGGTGTCTGCGACCCATGGGTTTGACAATTGTCTATTTGTTGTTCTTAAGAAGGGCTCAGGAGACCATCTGACCCAGCTTAATTAGTTTATTGATTAGTACCATAAAGTCCATAACCAATTAGTGAGAGAAAAGTTATTAATGCCCAGTTCTGCAATAGTTTACTGTGGGGATGCAGCCATGCAGCAGAACAAAGCAAACACAAGATACAACTCATCATAGCCCCATGTGTACCCCCTGTCTCCCCCAGACCACAGGTGAAAACCTTCTGCCCCCATTTTCCCTAATAGAGAGACGAATACACAGTATTCTGGGTTTATTCTGTCTTGCTACTATTACAAAAGGAATAACTGACCTATCCCATATTAGAGAGATTACAGCACTTTAACTTAAAAAAATGACTGCTGTGGAATGGAGTGTAGCATGAATGCAAAATATTTTGAGGATGTAAAACTGAGTAACAAGACTTTGGATAACAGGGCAATAGATCCTATTCAATATCTTTCTGAATGAGATTTAGTTATATATATATCATAAAAATAGGTTTTCTATACTGTGAAATTCATAGTCATATGCTAATGCTTTAGTGGGAAATTAAGCATGGTGTTTTACAATAGTAGTTAAAGTTAAAGAAGGAATTACAGAATACAGCCAGGATGCAGTGATCATTTGTGCACAGAATTTGTGCTCTGATTGCAAGCAGGTTGTTCTTTCCCTACACATAGGAAAAAAAGCTCTATGCTGTAAATGTTATATTGTTATATGTTTTGAGATGGTGTGTTTGGGCCATTAGGCACATCTTCAAAAAGGAAATTTTTTATTCCTTTAATATGACTGCAAATAGCTGGAGGTATCAACATGTTGTACAATTAAAGGACTATGTTAAACAGGATGAACTAACACGATGGCTTCTAACAAAACCCAACAGGAGCAGGAGAAACTCATCTGCATTGGAATATGATTGGTTGTGATCAGAATCTGTAAGGCCCATCATTAAATACAGTCCTCAGTTTACAGTGGTAGAGATTTCTTGTTCTGTTTCCAGGAGCTAGCTTATTCTGTAATCCTTATTACAGTTTTTCTCTCAAGACTTTTTTGATCATTGCCTTTTATAAGGATTACATTGTGACATTCAGTTTAGGGAAATACAATAATTTCTTTCTATTTCAGCTTTGTATCTTTATTGAGATTTGATTATGAATGTTTTGATAGTTGTATCATATTCTACAGCATACCTCATTGTTCTTAAGAAGTAAGCAAATCTAAAGTAGCATTATATTAGCAAGGAGTTTGTTCTCCCCAAAACAGAGACAGAAGAGGTACTGCATTTGAAAGGGCTTCAGTAACACTCTTGGAACTGAAAATAGATACATTGAAATTAGCTCGTTGAAAATAAGTTAATTATCCAGTTTCAATGAAGAAAATTGATTCGCAGAGGAAAGGCAGTGTGGGGGGTTCATTAGTGCAGTATTTCTTGCATGAGTTCATTGATGCCCTGCTCTCATGTCGTGAGTTGAAGTCTCAGCCTGAGATGCTAATTCATAATGATACTGCGGTGCAGCTCATTTCTGAATGTATGTTGTAATACTGTGCTAACATTTCATGCTTTCTCATAACAGAGCAGTTGTGCTGTGGAGAAGGGTATAAAAACATGACCATAACTGCCCCATATCATTCCTAGCTTGGATTATTCAGTGACATACAAAGAACATGAAAAAGCTGACACATTTTGCTGTATTTTTCCAGAAAATGGGTTTGCATCTTGTGCAAAACTCCTGAGGAATAATTAAACAGAGAATGATGAAATAATAAATGCTGATAAAGTAATAAATAGCAAAAAAACCCTTGTGGAAATCAGATGTTCGACTCTTTGTAAACAGAGGAGAACAATTTGTCAGAGGAACTAATGCTCTCTTCAGTCTGTGCAATTGCTTGTTGGAATGGAAATTTATTATAAAAGTGGTAGAACTGCTTTTTTTTCCCTTTTGTTTCTGAGGTCTTCCTAGAAATTTGCAGGTGATGAGAGAAGCCTTCATTCTAATAAAAGAATAGGCCAGCTTACTGATTGGAGAAAATTACATGAAGTTTTTTAATCAAAGTCTCTGTGGTCTGCTGTCTGATTTTCTAGGCCAGATGTCAAATGTTTTTCACTGATGTCGATGTTGAAGTAATCACTAAGCCAATTCCAAGAATGAGTAAGTGAGACTGTAATAACATTTCATTTCAGTATTACATAAGCTTTTTTCTCAGCTATGAACAAAGTAACAGGACCCCTCTGATTCAATATAATTACACAAACTATTACTTCGAAATTTGTGAGACAGTTTTATGTGTGGGCAATTGCTCTATACATATATATGGGAGGTTTCAGTACAAAATGCAAAAACACATTTACAAAGTTTTATATTTTTAAACATTTACATTTAATTTAAAACATAATTACATTTTTCATATTTAATCTATTTTATTAAGTTTATCTTTGCTGCTACAGTATTAACCAGTAATTTGAAAGGCAAGAATTTTCTAGAAAAAAGACTTTGCAAACCAAAAATAGAGAGAGAAAGAACTAGCTGGCTCAATGGATGATGTACCTTAGTGAGGGAATCTCAGTTGAATATTGCGGGACTGTGGCATCAGATTAAATATTTTACAGTTTTTATGTGAATTATAATCAAAGTTACTCATAGTGATGTAGAGAATTAGTCCAGTAGAACTGACTCCAAACTTAAGGAACACATTGTCTATAGCTGCTTCAAGAGGAAAGTGATGATAATAATTAAACAAATGTCACAGATAAGCAGAGAAAAAAAGCAAATCTAACTAATATAAAACTATATACAGTGCTCAGAGTAATATTGCCCTATGGGTAAAGTAATAAATTAATGTGTAAATTAATATGGATAATTATTAATATAAAGCTACTCAAGGTGGCACATTGACCCTTAGTAGAAACTAATATAATGTTATCATTGCCTCTTTCACCACAATTCATGTCTCTATTAAAAAGATATTTTGACTACATATCTTCTGCTCTACCCACTGCTTATTTGGTGAACAACTATCCAATTTGCTGTTACTTCATTGGTGAAGAGCTGCCTTGTTTCTTAGAGAGAAATTCATATTCTTTCACGAGCTTTTCCATGGTGCTTGGTACCACAGTTCCATAAGCAGTGATGACATCACGAGGTTTTCAGACTGCTTTTCTGAGAAAGAGCATTATTTATGCTCATTTTGCAGAAGGGGAATATTTGCAGAAGGCATGGAAAGATTGACACAAGTACGTGTTACTGTTTTCTGGTACTCATTCAGGATTGTATTTTGGAATCCTTCATCTCAGAGCACACTTTGTTCAAAAATCAGCTTGGTCCCTACATGCAGTTGGGACGTTATTGGCAATGTCTGCAATTTCAGCTCATGCCTCCTGCATATAAAGCATGTGTACACACAGAGTTTGTGCAGAAACCAAAGCCTCGTGGGGCAGACAGAGTCCAGCTCCTCTTGCTGGGCACACAGGACAGACAGGACTCCAAAGCCTGCAGCCCAGGCATTGCTGCTGTAAAACTGGTCCTCTCAAGGGCCTGTGATCTGATCCAAATTAGTTTGGCAATTAATTTAGGCAAGACAGAAAGACTCATTTTAAGGATGGGGGCACTAGATCTTTTCAGGAAAGGTCACTAGAACAATATAATGGGGCTTGGGAGCCCTTGAAGAGATAACATTTTTTCTGAGATACATTAGAATCCCTTTTGGCTCATATTTCCTAAGTTTATTCAGTCTGAGAGAGCTATGCAACAGGAAAACTTACATTTCAAAACCCAAGTTTAAAGGCCAAGAAATATGTCAGAAAGTGAAGACAGAATATTAAAACGGGAAGCATCATACAAGATTCAAAACAAGAAGTACTACCAGTTCCTATCCCCAGAAACAGACAGAATATAAACAAGTTGGAGAAATATTGCAACAGCATAAACCCTTTAAAAATATAAGAGCTTTCAGCTTAGTCATAGTGATCCCCAGGGACAATTCTCTGTCCTGCAATCCTGACTTAGTCGATCAAGTACCTCAGAGGACAGTGAATGCAAGATTGAATATATAGTGAATAAGTACATCAGTTAGGAAAGTTAACATTTCATTCATAAGCTCAGACATGATCTTCTACCATAGACCTATGCCATAATATAAACTTTTCCCATAAACTGAGCAGCTTGGAGATTAAGACTGAGAATGCTGAGAGCTCCAACATTCAGTGATACCTTTCTGTTTTATCAGGCAAAACCATTTCCATGTACTACCTATACAGCAAGGACCAAAAAATCTGCAGTGATTGAGATAGTCCACTGCCACTTTGATAGTGGAATGCTGAATTAAATTAAAAACTTGGAGACACATATGACTAGGTACTATTGCATAAAACAACAGTTCTCCAGAACTGCCTTGTGCAAAAAATTCCCATGTGCAGAGCAGTCTTTGTACACTCAGGTGTTGGTATACAGACATCATAAATGTTTGCTTACGGCTTGGGCCCTAAATGAGAATTATAGTAATCAAGACTACTCTTTCAGATTGGAAAAAAAATGTAAAAATTAGTATCACAGCTAAAACTGTTGAGGATAATAAGGTTGCTTTCCAGGACATGGGTCTAATTCCACTGACAAAGAACCTGTTCCCTTTAAGGTTAATAAAAAGTGGCACATTGAACTATCTAGCGTTGTCAAAGAGAAGCTCTCTAAGCAAAACCTCTTGAAAATCATATCTAGTATAACTGCTTAGACCATGTTAAAAATCCCTTCAATAAATAATGAATAATTTTCATTATTTATCAATTTTTCAATATTTTTGCCCCTCCACTTGCTTGTTGAAAATAGCTTATTTTTTTAGATCTGTGTTTGAAATTGTTCACTCAATTTTTTGTGTATTTTTGTTTCTCCATAATTTCCTATTTCAGTTGTTTTCTTAGCTACAATGGGTCACTGGAGACTCATATAATTGTTTCTTACTCTCTAGTTGGATGTGTGAAATTGTAGATACAGAGCCTCTGATGTGAAAGCTCCTGGAAAATAAATACCTGCAATTGTTGAGCGTGCAACATTAAAATATGTTTTATGAGATGTTCATGGCAATAAAAAGACACTTCCAGAAAGTATACAAGAAGAAAAACCCTGGTATGAAAACATCCCCAAATCATTTTTTATTTTGTGTAAGTATTTATGGAAATTGTATTTGCTGTAGTGGGCTAGAACTTACACAAACAATATTTTTCCTACTCTTCAGGGAACCAGAGAAATAACACATCAGTAAATCATTCAAAAGATGTATTTTTGTTAAAATATTACCATTTCAATATTTTGAAGACACTAATTGGTCAAAACCTGATTATCATGACACAATCAAACATGTCAAAGCCCACACTGGTGAATGCAGACTGAACATTTATAATAGCACCAATAAAAAGGTAGGCATATTCTTGTATTTAACATCCCCAAAATATGGCTTTCAGAGTCTTACATTCACTTTGGAGGCAGAACACTTTGCCTGATTCTTGGTAATAAAGACTGTAAATACTACTCCAAACACAATAAGGCTTCCCACAGCCAGAAAAATAAAGCTAGTTTTGGGAGGTCACCAAAAGGAGGAGGATGACAGAACAGGTAGGTCATGTTCTGTGTACTGGGTCTGACCATTGAGATGCTTCTTCCATCTGCTCTTCTTTTCTCCCTTCTCCTCTCTCTAGCTGTAACATAAACAGCAGGACCCTGGCTCTTCTGAGTGTGGACTGTGGCAATTTTCCCAAATGAGACTGCAGATATTCCCAGTGTCCTGTGAACAGAGCAACAGCACAAGTTTAGTAACTACTGCCAGAAGATGGAGAAGTAAAAAGCTTACTGAAGGAAGCTGAGACTGAAGAGGAAAAGTTTCCATATGGAAAGCTTGGGGAAAAATAACCTCAGCCCATGACAGGATGAGGATGATCACCTCACAAACAGGAAGGCCTGAGACAAAGGTATTTAACACGTTCTCTGCCTCTGTTTCCAACACAGAGGATGGACCAGGGAGGTCTCAAGTGCCCTGAGCTGGAGGACCATGTCTGCAAAACTGATCAGCTCCCAGTCTACCTGAAACTGTGTAGGATCTGCTGCTGCATCCGGGTCTGTACAAATCTATAGGGCCTCTTGGGATTCCTCCAGGAATCCTCAAAAAGCTAGCTGATGTCATCGCAAAATCAAATTCCTCCAGATAACCAGAAACCTCATGAGTCACTGGTCCACTGGACATTTTGAGAAGGATACAGGGCTGTCTGGCTGGCAAGTTTGAGGGGGCTTGGATGAAAAACATGAATGTTTCCAAGTATCAAGACTTTTGTGAATGGGAAAACTGTGTTCAACCCAAAGGCTGCGAGAATGTGGGTAGGACAAAGAAACCTGTTTTAAAAAAAGATGTGTTTTTGAGAGAGAGAACAAGAAGTTTGGTTTCAATGAGATGTAAAAGCAAGACAATAGTGGAAAAAATAGATTATGATCATCAAGGTGTTGGAACAAAGTAAGAGAATGATTTCTTGTTGCATTTTATAGCAACCAGTCTTAGGGACAGTCAAAATGGTAGATGCACACTCACAAAGGTATATTCTAAATATTGAAGCTATAAGTGTGAATTGCAGGCAGTTTTAACCAAGAAGAGGGCTAAAGGAGAAATATAATTCTCCAACAGAAACATATAAAAACTAACAGTTTGAAAGGAGAACGCTAACAAGTCATTGTTAATGAAATAAGATGCATAAAATGAGGTATTAACTTTTGGAAAGTTAGGAAGAGTCTTACCCTGTACTTTGCATTGAGCAATAATGTCTGTTTGCTGGACTGATCCACACACAGCGTTGAGCCTTGCTATTTCCTTTTATTCAGACTGATGATTTTGCTAATGCATTTTCCCCTTGGGTGTATTTTCCAACGTGACTCCTCCCTAACTCCTGATATACAGGCCTTTCTATTGCCAGCAAATGAGGTCATGACTTTCCACCTTGGGTGAGTGGACAGCACATTCTTACTGGGACTTCCACAAAGCTGTGCTACTGTCACCCTTCAGACCACTCTTGGTGCCATGTTTAACCATGTCTGTACCCAGAGGCACAGCTTTCAGTTGATTACTGCTGTTTTAGTGAGCTCTTTGTGTATCATTGTGTTACAAGCAGGCTCATTTCACAGAGCATGCATCCCATCAGAAAGGCACTTTCGCTTACACTAGCTGCAAAACTCATTTTACACAGCCTGTTTTAGTCCACCACAGCAGTTTGTGTACTTTGCATGAAGCAAAGGACATGCTATTCTGATTTCTTTGAAGATGTTGTGAAAGGTGGGCTAGCAGTACAATCCTGATCATGGTCCCACCTTTTCCTCAGTCCGAGTAATCAAAGCAATTCCACTAATCCCTTCACAGAGATGAGAGCGGCTTAGTTGTGTTCATGACAATGGCTTGCTGTTTTTCAACTGGGGCTTTATCCATAAAATGGTGTCTGAGACAAAATAACACTTTGGGGGTGCGGCCTTGAAAATTTGGCACCTCATTGAATTTAATATCTCTATAATTTCATTAAGAATTGAATCTTTTTGGTCATATCCAAAAGCCACAAAGACTCTGCAGTTTTTTCAGCGGAATTCAGTGCCTCATGATTTCAGGCAAAAACTGATTTAGGATTTCGGTTTTTTTAATGGACATTTCCAGGAATGACTGAAAAGACAGCTGCAAATGACAAACACTTTGTTATTAGGAATGTTCCAGAGGAGATGTTATGCTTCTATAAAACCTTCTTGACTCCTGGGATAAATTATAGTCTTTCACATGAATCTTGGTTAATGGCAAGTAGACCATGAGCCAGCAGTGCCCTGGCAGCCAGGAGGGCCAACCCTGTCCTGGGGGACATCAGGCCCAGCATTGCCAGCCGGGCAAGGGAGGGGATTGTCCTGCTCTGCTCTGCACTGGGGCAGCCTCACCTCGAGTGTTGGGGGCAGTTTAGGGTGACACAACAAAAGAAAGATATTAAACTATTACAGAGTGCCCAAGGGAGGGCAACAAAGATGGTGAAGGGCCTTGAGGGAAAGCTCTATGAGGAGTGGCTGAGGCCACTTGGTCTGTTCAACCTGGAGAGGAGGAGACTGAGGGGAGATCTCATCACAGTCTACGAATTCCTTACGAGGGGCAGAGGAGGGGCAGGCACTGATCTCGTATCTGTGGTGACCAGTGACAGAATGTGAGGCAATGGCCTGAAGCTGGGTCAGGAGAGATTTAGGTTGGATAGTAGAAAAAGGTTCTTCCCCCAGAGTGTGGTTGGGCACCGGAACAGCTCCCCAGGGAAGTGGTCCAGCACCAAGCCTGACCGAGTTCGAGAAGCCTCTGGGAACTCGGCACCCAATGTAACTCTTGTGCAGGGCCAGGAGTTAGACTCAATGATCCTTGTGGGACCCTTCCTACTCAGCATGTTTTGTGATTCTGTGATTTTAAACCTGACCTGATATCTCTGTAAAAGTCTACCAGTATATTAAAAATTAGTTACTCCTTCAAACCACTAAATATAATACACATAGCACTGGCGGAGAAAAACGATTTCTGGTGCTTTTAAACCGCTAAAACTTTAGTTTGACTGGCTTGACCTGTATTTAGGAGCTGAACAGTGCAGAGGAATTAATTTTCCCCTCCTATAGTCTCTTAATCACTGTCCAGGACGTGTTCCAGTATTGATGACAACTGCAAGCCCCAAAAGACGGCCTTTACAACAGAGTGCAGGATAAACAGCCCTGCAGCCAATTGCTTCTAACTCTCAGAACAGTGAAGATGGCTTCACTCCAAAATTATCACAACAGAGACCACACAGATGGGAAGATAAAAGTTCCCTGGGTAAGCTGCTAACAATGCAGACCATTTTGCTCTGCAGCGCCGGGACACAGAGGTAAGCCACCTGTGTTCCCATCACGTCACCGAAATAAAGGCCAGGGCCCGATTGCTTGATGGGTGCTCTTTTATTATCATAGATCAGGTGTCACCTGCAATTTCATGTCTCGGGCAGTAAGAGAGAATCCATCTGTCATCTTCCAGTGAATCTCAGTGAAATTTCTTTTCTTTTGAAACTGAGACCACTAGATTGGTGAAGCAGATATGAGGTAGGCCAGATGTTAAAAAATAATTCCAAGATCCTTAAGGAATTTTAAAAAAGGGTGTTGTTGGGATGGAATTGATTTACAGCCACATTTACTTCATGAACAGAGACTGTATTTCATTCAGTATGATGCAACTAAACAATGGATATGCCTGGATTTATTCTGCTCATCACATAAGGTCTCCAAAGGGTCTAAATAATTTGTAACCCTTTAAAATGAATAGATGAACATGGCAGTGTAAAATTGGCAGGTGCAGATAAAAAAGCTCACTCAATATTTTATACTTTGAAATTCCAGCTTTTCTTCTGTATTGGAAGACTTTATGGTGTCACTACTGAAACCCCAGCACAGCTTTGTGGGACACAGGTCTCCCATACTTATTTTCTCATGGGTGCAGCAGGCTCCTAGATGCAGTGCCAGGCCTATTCCTATGAGCCACTGCACCTCCTCCTACACCTTTGTAGCATCCACATGAAAACAAAGGAAAGCCTTTTTCATCTGCTCCGTGTCATGCCCTGCTAGTGAAGGAAAAGTTATGCTCTTCTCTTACTTCAAAAAATTCTCAGGGCTTAGAAAGAGTGTGTCCAAGGCTGATCAGGCTTCTCTTGTGCCATCTTTTCTCCAACTGTGTGATGGCAGGAGTATTGTTAAGAGAAGTAATAGTACTTGGTAAGACAAATTTCTGTGAATGTTTTCAGCATGGCATTTAGTGATATCAAAAAAAGAACTGTAGTTAAGCCCAAAAAATTTTGGTGTGGTTTTATTTTTATTGCAGTATATTACATCAGGGCATTTCCTGGTACTGCTATGATTGATACTACAAATTTTAACAGCTGCAAATATTTGGGAGAACTTTATAGTGCTATCCAAGATGCTGACTTACTTATAAAAATAAAAGGTGGCAAAACTAATTTTGAATTATGTGACTAAAATTAACTTTGTTATTTTAAAGGATATTTTACATTAATCTTTGAGTCTTATGTCTTTCCTCAATTTTATTTATAAAATAATTTTTTGCAAAGGTTGAATTTAACTTTAACTCTGCCTATATATGCACAGAACCTTTATGCAAAAAATTAAAATAAATCAGGTGTCAAACCTTACATTCACATTTATGGCTAAGTTTAGCCTCACCTTAAGAGATGAAAAAGGGAAAGATGAGTTGATTAGTGCATCATCCAGGTTTTGCTGTCAGAAAAAAAATTAGACTGGAACTTTTAACACTATACACAAAAAGAAATAATAAAATGAGTCATATTTTCCCACAATTCATTTTCCACTCTTTCGTACCAGGTTTTCTTGTCTCTAAATTTGAATGTCATTGTGTAAATTGTGTACATTGTATATATTATGCACATTTTTTAAGCTGAAAAATATTTTCAATCTGGCCCCTCACTGTCTTTATGAGATGCAACCAGCTGCACCAGCCTACTTCATACAGAGAATGTGTGTGTGGAACCACAGTTTGCATACACTACGCACCTATTCGACTATAAATCTTAGTTCCTTCAGGGGGAATGATATATATGACCTGGAGTTTTTGTCCAACCAGAAGAGTCAGTTCAGTAGTTTTTTCTAATGCTCTGGGAAGTTAGTTTCTCTGTTTAGTCATCCAAACCCAACAACAGGGAAAATTTGGATTGTGTGACTCTGCTTCACAAAAGCTCTGTCCACACAGCCGAAACAATCTCTTAGGAATTGGAAAAAATTAATAAAATTAGTGTTAGCAACTCATTATCCCTTACTTCTGAATGAACTCAAATATAAAATTTAAAAGTATTATCATATTATTAATTGGTTACTGTATAGAGTCTGCCATTCATATCAGAGGAGAAAAAGTTATTAGACATGATGCCTATTTAAATGTAAGGTTTTCAAGAAGTCCTCGTAGATTGCAAACTTGTATCTCTTTTCCACACTGAGCAAGTTGATGGAATCCTATAGTAAAGAATTGTCACATCTTATTATAAAGATATTCTTGAGACTAAGACACTTGTATTTTAAGATATCATTAAGGTAATTATTATTATTATTAGATAAAATTTGAAAATTTTAGTATGAAATTTGCAAAGAGAAATTGTGTCTCAGTAACTTACAGGAATGTTCTTTTATGGAGTCAGTGAACATAGGTAGATCAAAGTCACCAAATCCTCTTAGGGTTTGATTAACACTAAAAAAATTCCTCCAACAAAGGACTATAAAAATCTGGACTCTCATGGTTCTAAGTCATCTAAAAGTATCAGAAATCAGTAGTTATTTTTTTACAGTGTAAAGGAGTTAACAGAGGAGTTCCTTACAGATCAGTGCAGAGACTTTGTTAGTTAGTATATGTATCAATACAGTGGAAGACTGTTTGGTACAGAAATCATGGTCTAAAATTATTCAGATTACTTAAAATGAAAGCTGAGAAGACTTGTGGAGGATGTCACAACACTGTGAACGAGAAATAAAATAGCAGATGAAATTCATAGTGATGAACACAAGGTTATGTAAATAGGAAAAAAATTATAGGCTATAAACTAGCCATTGCCATTCAAGAAAAATATCCTGTAGTTACAAAAATTATATGAAAATATCATTTCCTTAGCAATAACCAAAAAAGAAAATAAATATTAAAAAATATTAGGAAACAAATAAAGCGCAAAGCAAAAAATATCATGCCATTGCACAGACACACAGAACTCTTACATATTAAACAGTCAGTAATTTGGAAATAGTAATAAAATAAAATAAAAATGTAATAAAATAAACAGTGAGTTATTTAACCTGAAAAATTATATAGTAGAACTCGAAAAAGTAGAGACAAGAAAAAAGCACAAACCAACTTTTTATGAGAAAAGACTAAATAGAAAATTACTTTTCATTTTGGGAAAGGAATGAGTATAGGGAAACATAAATTAATGTCCATGAAATCATGAGTGACATAGAAAGTGAAAGGAGAATGTTTACTCACTATTCATGTAGAAGAAAAACCTTTATCAATTAAAATTCATGCAACTTTTTACACAGAAGGAAGTTCTTTACACAGTTCACAGAGTCAGTTCTATAGTTTGGGTGAAACCAGAATGCAATGGAAGCCTAATATATTAGTCTGTTAAAAAAAGCAATTAGACACATTTTTTATGAGAACATTCTACTAAAATTGTCAATCTCAAGGAATTAGATTCCTTGATTCAGCAAATAGATTCAGAAAGTCTTCAAGACTTAAATTACTGGATGAAAGTTATAATAAGGGAAGATTTGCCTTGTTTTCACAGTGGACTCCTTTGAAAAGTGGACTCCTTTTTTCAAGTGTCCACAATCTTTGTAGACAGCCAAACTAAGATTACACCAGATGCTTTTTTTCTGAGAAATACTGCTGGTGTTGTGAATTTCTAAGGTTTTACTGTTTCTGATAAAAATGAGTACTTTGTCAAATTAATGAAAAAGAATTCAGAATATTATGAATATTAATTTTTCAAAAAATGGTAGATTTGTGTGTGCACAATTTTTTATTGGCTTCACTGTTATTAATCCTGTTTCCTCCCATTCTGACCAATGCCACTTTTACACACAGACCTTTGAAACACCTCTTTTTTCATGGTTCTGCTTGGAATTCATGTGGCACAGACCAGCTTGAACTCCCTGCTGAGCAGAAACGTTAATGGGAGAAGTAATAACCCCAAGTTGTGAGTTCAATCTCTGTAAGGGCCATTTACTTAAGAGTTGGACTTGATGGTCCTTGTGAGTCCCTTCCAACACAGAATATTCTGTGAATCTGCAAATTTGGATGTTGTGTCCCTTTCCACTGTGGCTCTAACAAGGCAAACAGTGAGTGCCCTCTTGGCAGAGGACTTGGGGACAGGTGTAACAGAGCTCCATTCCTAAAAGAATCAGATCCTATCAAAGGGAAAGCAGCCTCGATCCAACATCTTTACAGTAGACAAGCAAAAGAGAAACATGCACATATATGCTTGTTTTGGGGGAGTTTGCTTATGTCTTGGCACTGCACTTTATGTTTTCAGGAACATTTTCAAGCTGGTTAGATTTGGGTAGGGTATTTATGATAGCAAAGGGGATGGGTCTTTATCAAAAACAAAGTGAAAAAGCCATGTTGGAAAGACAGTGTTCCTGTCCCACATTTTGAGTCTACTGTGTTACTCTCAGCAGGTCACTTCCCTGTCTTATGCTTTGATGGTACCACTTGACTGCCTTTGGGGATCCTTTCAAAACATTTTCTGTGTCAGCGCAAAAAGCTCCTTTGTTCGCATTTTTATTCACCTGTAATCTCGGAATTAGGCAACCTGGAAAAGGAACTATTGATGATGTCTTTCTGAGCTTAAGGAAAAACATAGATAATAATGTCTCTGTGTAAAAGCAAATAGGTGTTGCCTACCCTAAGAAAGTTCTACTTCTTAATAAACAGGTTAAATTGTTTCACTTTTTTTTTTTTTCTTGCTAAGTCTGATAGCAGGAGAAAACTTTTAACACTTTTTTGATCAGAAATGCAAATTCTTATCCATTCTTGCTTTTTAATTAACTTTTTAATTTTCAAATACAAAGATAGTGTTGATGATGACTGGTAAGCTTGGGCTGAGAGATGTACTGATCTAGTGCTGTTCTTTTGAAATCTGCAGAGGAATGAATCTCAGGGTACAAATGAAATGATAATTGGGATTTCAGTTCATCAGGGTTCAATTCAAGAAAATAAATGTTCATTTTCACAGATTTTTTCTTAAGGTCTTCTTCTGTAACGCACAATTTTTCAAGACTCAAATGACAGTTAAATGTATTATAATTTTTTCTAATATTACCATTGTCTCAATCCCAGAAAGGTGCTGTCAGGATCAGAACCTCCTTGCGTTCAACACCAGGAGCAAGGAGAAGGAATAGTCATCCTTTAAAATCCATACAGCTGCTTTTAGAGGTCTAAGTCACCTTCTGATGGTCCCTAACTTTACTATATATGACAACTGGAGTCCTAAATACAAGTGCCTATATTTCATATAAATGAAGCAACCTGAAGCAAACTATTTCACTACTTGAATCCATATGTATCAGAGTAAAGATGAAGAAAGATCTGCTCCTTACTGAAGGAATATAAAAGCTGGTAAAAAATAAAGTAATAAATAAAAGCCCCTAATGTAAATTATTTACTTAATATGACGTGTGGTCAGAAAACAAAGTAAGATGTGCCTTGAGATCCACAAAGCCTACTCTTTTAAGAGCTGGAGTTCTGGACCTCCATATCCTGAAACACAGGAAAACTACATTTTCTGAAAGTCCAAAATAATATAATCATGGGAGCAAGGAGTCATCAAGGTTGCAAAAGACCTTCAATATTATCGACTCCAACCTTTGACTAAACACGACCCTGCCAACTAAACTACAACAGTAACAGCCACATCCAGGCATTTCTCAAACACTTCCAAGGATGGTGATTCCACCAAATCCCTTTGTAGTCCATTTCAACGCCTAGGCACCCTTTCAGTGAAAAGTTTTGCAGGATATCTATCCTGAACCTGGCACAGTTTGAGGCAACATCTGCTTGTCCTGTCACTTGTTGCCTGGGAGAAGAGGCCAATCCCCACATGGCTACACCCTCCTTTCAGGGAGTTGTAGGGAATGATAAGGTCACCCCTAAGACTCATTTTCTCCATGATTAACAAGCCCAGCTCTCTCAGCTGCATCTCATATGATTTATTCTCTATACTCTTCCCCATCTCCATAGCCCTTCTCTGGACTCACTCCAGCTTCTGAATGTCCTTCCTGAACTGAGGGGCCCAGAACTGGACACAGCACATGCAGTGTGGCCTCACCAGTGCCCAGTACAGGGGGACAATCCCTGCCCTGGTCCTGCTGGCCACACTACTGCTGATACAGGCCAGGTGTCATTTGTGTTCTCAGCCACCTGGGTACGTGCTGGCTGATGTTCAGCCACCGTCAACCAGCATCCCCAGGTCTTTTTTTGCCATGCAGCTTTCCTGCCACTCTGCCCCCAGCCTGTGGCACTGCAGGGAGTTGTTGGGGCCAAGGTGCAGGACTCAGCACTTTGCTTTATTGGACCTCATACAGTTGGCCTCAGGCCAACGATCCAGCTTGTCCAGACCAGTTAGCACTTCTATAAATTGCACATATTAACACTTTAAACACAAGGAAAATCCATATTCTCAATGGAATAATTCAAAATGGAATCAATTCATGATTCCATTTTCATCTTGGGTTTAGATAGCAGATAAAGTTTGAAGACCTCAGTGAATGTGGAGAGCTATCGTGTTGAATTAGACATGAAAACACTTTGGGGAATTGGTCACTGAGGACTGAGAAAGGTGCTATTAGTGGCTGCACCACATGAAAGTGCCTGAGGGGTTAGTCCTGGAGGCAACTCTCCACCAGCACCAGCAGCAGGGAAGGCTGAAAGCTGGGGTAGCAGCTGGTGTGTGTGGCAAAGCTGTGGAGAATAAGTCTAATCAAGGGAAGAACTCTAAGCTTGATGTGGACATGGTCAAGCAGAGTGATCTACTAAAGACATTCAGAATAATGACTCAGACAAATGGTTTTGGCAGTCTGAACTGGCTGACTGGGAGTAGTGCATAAATGAGACCACAAAATAGAGAAGACAGAGACTTATATAGATGATTAGTTACAACAGATTATACTTGATTTTAAGATACATACTAAATAAGACTAATCAAAATAACACTATTTTTTTCTCATGAAAATCAGTAAGTGTCTATGGTCAAATTCACATGAAACACAATATGCAATTTCCAATGTGTCAAAGGGCTGAAAACATCTGACTGCAGAATCTCTCCCAAAGAAGTTGAATTACTTTGAATATTTTTAGTTCTCATCATAACTAATTTCAGCATGGCAACAAAGAAAAAAATCCCAAAGATATAACTTCTGATGGTTTTGGTTGGTTTTTTTTCCATATAAATGTAGTATTACAACAAGAAGCAAAATCTGAGAAGGTCACAGTTGAGCACATCCCATTAATGTCTGTCCCTGGGACACAGCAAACTCAGTTATATACCTGAATCATAGAATCATAGAATGGCCTTGGTTGAAATGTATGTTAAAGATCATCTAGATCAATCCCCCTGCCATGGGCACAGACATCTGCTACTGGGCCTGGTTCCTCAAAGCCCCACCCAGCCTTGCCTTGAAAACTTCCAGGGATGGGGTATCAACAACTTCTCTGGCCAATCTGTTCCAGTGCTTTGCCACCCCCACACTGAAGAATTTTTTCCTCATATCTAATCTTTCAGTGTGAAGCAATTCCCCCTTGTCCTGTTACATATTAGATACCTATTTCCCTACCCTTGTCAAAAGTCCCTCTCCACCCTTCTTGTAGGTTCTGTTCAGGTACTGGAAGGCTACAGTTAAGTCACCCTGAAGTCTCCTCTTATGCAGGCTGAACAATCCCAGTTCTCTCAGCCTTTCATCACAGGACAGGTGCTTCATCCCTCTGATTAACTTGGTGTTCTCCTCTGGACTTGCTCCAACAGGTCCATGTCGTTCCTGTGCTGGGGACCTCAGAGCTGGACACAGCATTACAGGTCGAGAGCTGCACAGCTGACCCTCTGCTGCAGGTTGCCAAGGCCCAGATTCCTTCAGCGTAACAAAGATCCTCTGTACACCAGGCTACCTTCTGGAGGCTGCTCTGTAAGGGCACCCTATTATTGATGAGCAAAAAATTACAGTTTGTGTAGAAAGGAACCATAAAAATTAGTGGGTTAAGGTAATTCAGTTAACATTTTAAAGTTAATTTTTAATTCTACAGAAATGTTGATTTTCTACTTGGGTTTTCAACTCTACACACCTGACATTTATTTTGAGACAAAAGGAAAACTGAGCAAGCAAAGAGAAAATATTCTTACCGTAGCAAATTCCTGCCTGGCAGAAGGCTGCATCATGGGATATTGTATATATACTTTTATACCCAGGCCATCAATCAATAATTCAGGGGTTCAAAGAATCATAATTAAGCTTAATGATATTGTAGACTTGTCATCTGTTTAAAACCATAGAAACAAAAGACATGGGTGTCTATGGCTCTGCTTGCCCCTCTCAGTAGAACATGGAGTCCACAAAGTCTGACATTCCAGAAAAACTATGCTGCTTCTGATCCTTTCTCACACAGGAAAAAAAAAAAGGGGGAGAAAAGGAAAACCCCTCTTTTAATGCTGACAATATTAAACGAAGAAACTAAATGAAAATATTCTAGGAGGGTATACATAATGATAAGAAAGTAAAATAGCAGTGGTTACATTTTCTGTGGTAGACATAATTGATATGTTTGTTGTCTGTGATTCACACATTATTTTAAGTTTCTGAGGGGGATTTTTATTGCAAAATATTCTGCATTTTAAATACTATTTAATTATGGTTTGTTTCCTTAGGGATTATATCACCATGTGACTTTAATTTGGTATAAACCCTAAGGGGCAGCATATTTTCAATTATGAAATATTTCCTCCAGAAACAATAATGGTTCAATGATTTATTGCAGGATCCTATTATGAGGTGCCTCATACAAGTGAAATCTGAAATGCAATTGGCTTAACGATATAGTATAGGCAGGACTAAAATGCATGTGAACTGAGCATATGGGCCTTTTTCACAAAAATCATATTTATATACTTTCATCCTTTGCATAATACTTCAATTATTATATCTTGAAAAAAGAACTTGGAAAGCTGAGAGCTATGAAACATTTACATTATTATCTCTTCAAAAAGTTCATTTTTGGACAAGTATCATTTGGATAGGGATTAACTTAATCAGAGATTTTGAATCTTCTTTACTTTAATTTTTAATCTCTTTTTAAAAATATGTCTGAATCTTAAAAAGGCCTAAACCTGTAGTCACAAAGCACTGCTTCAAAAAAGGGGAAAAAAAAGAAAAAAGAAAAAAGAAAGTTTTTAAAGCAGCCACCAGCTGTAAGAGAGATAGTGCAAGCAGCAGATTTGTGACAGAGTGGAGCATGAAACCCATCAGCTGATGAGTGAAAATCCCTGGTTTCTAATTAATCGAGGTACACAGGCCAAGGGATGAAGAGGATCAGGGAAATGAAATCAGGAAAAAGATACCATCAGTCATTTCTGCGGCCCATTGTCATACTTCAGAATCTGCTGTAATGAATCACTCAGGCATTCCACAGATACATTCAAATGGTGAAGAAAATTCATTGTCCGGTGAAGAGTGTTTGATAAAAATCTTTCTTTTCCCCCCTCTTTGTCAGAAGCCTATGATCAGAAAGGGAAATCCAGACAGCACAACAGGTGTGCTTTTGCAAGCCTGGTGAAATCTGCAAATGAACAGAGGCACTAAAGAATTTTTTGTACTAAAATTTCACCAAAAGGAAAAAAGTCACTTGTAAGAGCAGGCAGTGGTAAAATGCACTGAAAACAACTGAAGATTAAGGGCATAAAAGGTATAAATGCTCTTCTGGTTGAGAAGCTCTTGTCCCGATAAAATCATCTTATATGGTAAGGGTGAACAAGTATTTTTTTTAGAACATTTTTGCCAAGTTTAGCATTTCCAGCATTGATAAGTGTCTTGAAGAGCTACTAATCCATGAGCTAGCCCAAATTTAAGACAGCACTAAACTATCATTCTAAAACTTGGAGAGGGGCAGGAACAACTACCTGTTTAGAAAAGGGGAGAGTTTAATTTGGTTCTCGCAGTTACTTGGTTTCCTTCAAAGACAAAACAAATATATTAAAGGCAAAAGGGTTTTGGTTTTTTCTCTCTTACAGGCCTGTACAAACACACACTCATGCAAATATTGTGAACAAAGAGATGCCTACATTTTGGGTATCAGTTAACAGACTTATGCAAAGGTTTTAGAATTTATAAAAAGATTAAACCGAAAGTCTTCACAAATTGAAATCCCCTTTATTTAAAACTGGGAACAATATAGTTTTCTTTTTTTTTCTTTTTGTTTTGCCTATGGCTCACCTCTTTGACCCTGAGCAGTTCTTATTCCAGTGCATTTCTTAAAGTGGTGTCCCTCATTAGGTGACACCAAAATATAATTGTTTTTAAATAATCAGGTGCTATACTAAGACGTATAAGGACCGCTGATTCATTTTAGATTTAATTACCATAATATAGGAGTTTGCTGTCTATAGTATCAATCACTGAGACACTTTATAGTTGATAATATTAAAATGGCAATAATGAGAATTCTGCTTCATGATGAAAATAATTTTAATCATGGGTAGATTACAAATCCATTTACTGTTACGGTTACTGAGAATTCTATTATCTGCCTCCTATTGTGAAAGATGTTGAAACTTGTTTTCAGGAAATGTAAAAGATTATAGAAGTATGCGCTCTATGCAAAGTTTCTATCACAGCAGAGCAACAAAAACCTGCTTAATACCGGGAGCTGTTAAAGATGAAACTCGCCAAGTGAACTTGTAGCTGGATCTCTGCATGAGCATACACCTGGCTATGCAAATCTATTTATAGGCTCAAGGACAACGTGGGTAGCTGGTTTAGACTCTCGCTGTTATTTCTTCTACTCACAAACAGTACTTAGCCAGGTGACCAGCTTTTACCTCTGCAATGAAGTTGTTACTAATTAAAAGCTCCAATCTAATGTATAGACATAGATAATCTAGAGGGAAATTAGTTTTTCTAAGGTGCCTGTACCTCTGGTGTTTTTCTGTGACTATGGACCTATCATCTCAATTATTATTTTCTCTTTCTTTTTCTGTTTTTTTTTTTTTTATTATTAAATTCTGTTCAGCACTAAACAGTCACTGCTACAACAGGGCTGCCATCAGGCTGGGATTGCCTGTGTCTCCTCCATAAATACACTAAGGCTGCTACCACAGATTCCTGAAATGATTTGGGTTGGAAGAGACCTTAGTAATCATCATGGTTCCAGCCTCCCTGTCATGGGCAGGGGCACCTAGCAGTAGAACAAGTTACTCAAAGCTCCATCCAGCCTGGTCTTGAACACTTCCAGGGACAGGGCATCCACAACTGCTCTGGGTAACCAGTGCCTCACCAACCTCACAGTAGAGTTTTTTTCTTCATAACTGATCTAAATCTACACTCTCTGTTTAAAACAATTACCGCTTGTCCTATCACTACTTGCCCTTGTATACAGTACCTGTCCTGCTTTCTTGTAGGCCTCCTTTAGGTACTGGAAAGCTGATCTGACATCTCTCCAGAGCCTTCTCCTTTTCAGGCTGAAGAACCCCAACTGTCTCAGCCTATCTTCACTGGAGTAGTGCCCCAGCCCTCACGTCATCTTCCTGGCCCTTCTCTGAACTTGCTCCAGCAGGTCCATGTCCTTCTCCTGACAGGGGCCCAAGAGCTGGATACAGTGTTCCAAGTGGGGTTTTACTGGTGCAGAGCAGAGGGGGAGAATCTCCTCTCTCAGCCTTCTGGCCACCCTTGTCTTGATGCAGCCCAGGATGCAGTTGACTGTCTGGGCTGCAAGTGCACATTGACCGGTCATATTGAGCTTCTCAGCGACCAATACCCTCAAGGCCTTCTTGTAAGAGAGTCTGTCCATGTTTTCATGTCCTTGGACGTGAAGCTGCTGACAGCAACTCTTTGAGCACGACCAAAGCACATCCAGTCAATTTCTCATCCATGAGTGGTCCATCCATCAAATCCATGTCTCTCCAGTTTAGAGACAAGGATGCTGTGTGGGACAGTGGCAAATGCTTTTCACAAGTCCAAGCAGATGACACCAGTCACTCTTGCCTTATCCACTAATGCTGTAACCCTGTCATAGAAGGCCATCAAATTTGCCAGGCACACTTTTCCTTTAGTGAAGCCATGTTGGTTGTGATCAATCACCTCCTTGTCTTCCTTGTGCCTCAACAGTTTGCAGAAGCATCTGCTCTATGATCTTCCAGGACACTGAGGTGAGAATGACTAGCCTGTCATTCCCCAGATCTTTACATTTTTCCTTTTTAAAAATGAGAGTTACATTTCCCTTTTTCCTGTCAGTGTGTGGCTTACCTGCTTTCTTTGCCAGTTCCCTCAGGACCCACAGATGCATCTCATCAAGTCCTATGACCTTGTGCCCCTTCAGGTTCCTTAGATGTTCTTGAATCTAATCTTCTCCTACATGGGGTGGTTCTTCATTCTCCCAATCCCAGCTTTTTCCTTCTGGTGCTCAGGCAGTGTGACCAGAGCACTTTCCCATGAAGCCTGAGGCAAATATGGGGATAATGAAATGAATCCCAGAGTCAATCTACTCCCAAAGTACTGTTGTGGCTTGAAGGGTTGAAGATCTCAGATAATTTCCTATTCACAAAACAGCCAGGTGGGAACGCTGAACTCTAAATACCCCTAGCTGGCATCTGCACTGGGAGAAGTGGCTGGGATGCAGAACAATTGGACAAGGGGATTTCTCAGGCTAGAAGTGATTTTTCCTGGAACGCACATGCTGCTGCTGCTGCACCCCTGCAGTGCTGGAAGAGCTGTGATGTCTAAGAGCTGTTCTGTTCCAATTTCATTTAAAACAAACAAAGAAACCACACTGAAGTAATTTTAATGCAGGATTTTGGACAGGGTCTTGTACTGCTGAAACAAACAGCATAAGCTTCACTCTGTTGGACTTTTTCTGAAACCGTGTGTGACTGTGTGTGCACATATACATTAGCACTGCTTTGATTATATAATGTAATGAGCTCAGTGGATTTATTCTGGATTTACACTATGGAGGCTCAGAGCAGAGTTTGGAACAGTGTCTTGTCCTTAAGATGCCAGTTTTGTAAATGCGTTTCTTTTCTTAAGGATACTGATGAAAATTTATTACTGATTTTTCATGCATAACTTTGCAATGGAATCAGATTTTTCTGTTCCAGCTTCATCACTGTTTCTGAATTAGGATTAAAAATTTTTACAAACTTAGTAGAGAATCAGTTATCATCAAAGTCCCCAGGAGCTCATTTACTGGTGTGCAAACTGCGCCCCACACTGGTCCCCTGCTTTGGAGGAACTCAATGAATAAATTAAATTTCCAGAGACAGCCAGCTTTATAATCCTGGCCTACTGCTCTCCCTTCCTACTTGCATAATTTTTTTATCATTCTGGGCTTCACTCTCTGTGTTTGGCCTCTGTTGCTGACCAGTGGGTCTGGGGGGAGGGACACCAGGGCTCAGGAAGTCTGGGAGCATGACTTGCAGGGAGAAATGGGCAAAACAGTAGATGGTTACAAAAGCAGCAAAACACATTTGTAAAATCGGCTGTCTATGGAGAAAAATTGTAAAATATACTGTCTGCACGTTAATTTGCATGAGATCTACCATTAGCAAAATGAACAATAATAAATATAGAATCAATCTGGAGTTTTTTTACAAGAAACAGATGTCTTCTTTTTTTATTATATCAGTCTCTACAAATATATTGATACTAAATCTTGTTAAGCAACCATAATTTTATCAGAACAATAAATCTCTTAATTTTTTACCTTGTGTTTAAAAAAGCATGAGACAAAAGAAAAAAAACTTTACAGGTAGCATGATCTTTGAGAAAAAAGGGAAACAGCAACAGCAACAAAAAAAAATCCTCTTAGTCTATTTTGTAACTCAGAAAGACTGTTTGGAAAGGTTTTCATCAAAGTGATTTTCTGCAGATAGCTCATAGGTGATCAGGATATATACCCTACTTCTTCAGCACTTCAAATATTTATCATATATATGTTTGCTTGAATCTTGATAAGGGTGAGATTTGGGACTTATGGACACTGAGATAGGATGTCACCTGAGACATTCATCTGATTCTGAATGCAGACAGAAAGAGAGTGTCTAGGAGAAGCCAGAAAAGAGGGAGGGAGAGAGTAAGGGATACTAGGGATGGACAGCCCTTGTTCCCAGCTCTAATATCCCGCTGCAATTATTTTGTGGACATCCACTCCTTGCCTGCACAGGAGATAGGGCTATAAGTGTATGTTATTTTTTAATTACAAGGGGGTAGAAAAAATCCTGATGATGGGCTGGAAGGTGCCATTGCATTGTTATTTTTTTCTCTCCCTTCGTTTGCTGATTATGTGAGCTGGGCTCCTTTGCTAGCCGATGATAAGCAGAATTTCCATGTTCTCTGCATAATTAATCCATCTCTGCCTCTCTTCATGCCAACTCGCCCGTTATCGCCTGCACATGCCTGAATTGCAAAAGAATCCGCTCTTCAATTGGAACTTATTGATATTCTAAGAAAAAAAAGAGAGGGGGAAAAAACTGAAAATCCTTAAGTTTAAGCCGCAGATTTTTAAATGGATTAATTTCGCTGCAATCGCAGCCATCTAAGGCGGGAAGGCAGGCAGAGCAAATTGAAAGCATCTCCATGTTTGCAGAATTGGGTCCAGAATGCTGAAATATACTGGCACAGTTCTCTTTTAAAGTCAGAAAATTACCATTCATTTACATCACATGAAATACTTTTTTATGCTAGAAATATTCAAGAGACGTTCCTTAAATGCCTGCTAATGCTAGATAACATTTCTAACTTTCAACATTTTGCTAGACTTTGATATGACATGATAGGAATGCCTGCCAGTGTGGAATATTATATGTACCCGTAATCTCTTTTTATCACATATTTAGATTATATCATCCTCTCCCTAAACCATCCTGAAGTAGTCTTTAAACAATGTACTCTGTGTTGTAGGCTCCTATTTAGTGTAGTTACAGGAGCCAAACTTGGTAGGGCACATTTAGACTTGGTCCAGTGAGAAGGGTTTTTAAAGTGACAACACACGATCCTAAAAATACTGTTCATCTTTTTCTACCTTTAACAAAGTTAGGCTGCATTTCTTATGGTCCTTTCTACATTTAGAGATTCTGTTTTCACTCATTGCTAACATGTGATGTGTTGTGTTATTTCGATGCAGCTCTTGAGGATTGTACTTACATTTTAAAAGGGCTCAGCTGTACTCCTACCAGCCTGGCACTGCATGTGGAATAACAAGAGCTAGTGGCAAGCTAGGACTTTTCCTCTTCTCTCTTTTTTTTTCCTCAAACAGTACAAAAATCCAAATATTCTTCTCCTTTTATTTCTCTAACACTAAATTCACATCCTTCATTTCCTTGACCCTAGGAAGCAGCATTCGGCAATACCGAGAGATTTCTCTAATGCCTCAGCTAAGCCACAATGTATCTGGCATTCCATGCCCATATGCTAGAAATCAGCAATTTATGCTGCTGTAGAAAGAAATGTTGACACTCACAGTTAACAGAGGGGGAAAAGTTGCTACGCTGACTGCAAATGGAGATTTAGCTGTTAAGAAATCTTTGTTATTATTAGACATCTTTCATTGGAAAAATACATTGGAAAGAAATAAAAAATAGAGGCATTCACAGGCACATATGAGAGAGGAAAAAAAGAGACATACAGCAAAACAATGATATTTATGGCAACACCTGCTTCAGATACAAAACAATGAGGTTAATACATGGTTGGGCCATCTTACCCTATAAAATTAGCACTTGTAATGAATTTTATGTCACTAGTAAGGAAAGAAAATGTCACCGTTCCAGTTTGGATTCTCAGGCAATAAAAAACACCATACAAGAATGACTAGTGATCACATTAGGATATGTTTTTACATAGCAGAAAGAGAACAAAGAAGGTTTTCTGTTTGCTTCACAATGATTGACAGTCTTAAAGCACCAGTGAACTTCAGGATATTTCTGGCATATTACAATTTTAACATTACAGCGTTGAGAAAATCAAAATGTTTGAAAATGCTTGATAGAGAAAGATAGTTATGTTTACATTCAACTTTATAATCTGCTAATGGTTAAAACCATATTTAAAATAATCAAAATTTTTAAACATTTCTGAAATTGTAAACCTAGTACATTAATAAAATCTCTAAAGAACAACATTTCTGTGTTCTTTCTGCATTTATCTGTAGCATCAATAAATAAAGAATAAATTAATATCCAGCATTCAAAATTGCTGGATATATGCATTTCCAGTTGTGTATTATTTTGTTAAAAATAACAGTTTCTAACCTAATTTGGGAGAAAAAAAAAAGTACAAGATTATATATGTATACTCCATAATATCACAGAATTTCCTAATCTTTTACAGTGAAATCATGGCTCTTTTCAAGTCAATCACAAAATCCATATTGCCTTTAGTTACGCCCGCATTTCAACTCAATTTTAGTAGTAAAATAGTGTTTAATTAAGATTATACAACAGTTGATGTTGATTATTTATATCAGAAAGTTTCTTCCAATAATTTATACTGCAAACTTACAGCACTGGCATTATTATACCATACAAAAAATTCAAACATGCTAAACTTAGTTTAGCTATAAGTAAAACTGTAAATATTAATTAAAAATACATGCCATTAATATTTTTATATCTATTTATAGTCCACATTTTATTATCATCCTATTGTACATAATAGTATTCTGTAATATTTAAGGAGCTACAAATTTCCACACTGATTTAGGAACCAAAATTTCTGTACTGATACTTCGAAGGATTTTGTGGAACAGTTTTTTGCACCTGACAAGAACGGCAACAGCCACAGCAATGAGGAAAAAGGGGATTTGTAGCACACAGCAATATTCCAGTTATTCAGCATATTTCAGCATTTGTTTCAGATTATAAATATAAATTTCTCAAGCTCCTTGTTATCAATCTTTGTATTGATGCAGCCTTTTAGAAGATCAACGTGTAGACAAAAAAAAAAAGACATCAGTGCTCAGCAGAAATATACCCTCATTTAGAAGCCTAGATTCAGTGCAAATCAAATGACTGCAATTTATCCATGCATGGCATTGCCTAGCATTAATCTATCCTCAATTTTATAACTGGAAAGCAACTGTAAATGAATTACCAATTGATTTGTAAATTTTACTTAGAGAAATTTCCTTGCTCCTTCTAAAAATAATACTCTGTTTAATTTAGGGTTTGTTTTCTGGGTTTGTTCAGTGTATGGAATCTATTTAATGTGCTGGTCATCTTTAGACAGTTTTGCAGTGAAACCTGTACCAAGGAAGCTGGGAGCCCTTTTCAGTTCCTCGATGCTTGCCCGCTGCACATTGAGCTACCTGGCAGGAAGTACAGCATAAGCAACAGATTTCAACACCTATCAGCTACAGTCAAGAGATGAATGAGAATCCTACGGAATGCCATAGTTGCAGAGGGATTTGCCAGGCTGCACTCAGAATATAAAGGTTTTATTGTTTGTTCTGGCAGGCATGCGCCATCTACAATGTAAAGACTGACTGATATTTGGAATCTTCGGGAATCTGTTGTGCCTATCCACTTTCACCCTCCTGAAGACATGAAAGAAACCCCAAAGTCTTCATTATGATGGAAGTGTGGCCTTGAGTGTGGCTATGTTATTAGGTGCCCATTGTGTTAACTTTGGTAAGGACACCTAAGAAATCAGTAGTGATATGCAGCCCACAAAGAAGGGCCCTTAGCAACCAAAGAAACAAAATACTGTAGGCAGGCACAGAGTATTTGATTTGCCCATAAAAATCCTCATATATGTTCCACTAAGAGAATTTGGCATGTTGTTATTATAATAATTAAGTAAAGAACAACACAAAATCATAATTCAGTCTGAACAACTAAACAAAAAACTGCCCTCCCATAGGAATAAGTGGGTTGATGCAATGGAAACCTCTCTTTGGAAAGGAGCCTTGATGAGAGTCCTCAAATGATCTCTGGCTTAAGAGATGATCACTGAGATTACCTGCACATGTAACCTCCTGCTCTAGGTATGTAGCAGTAGGACCTTAATAGGGAGCTATGAGGAAACAAATAGATTCAGAGAAGTCCAGCTGGATAGATGTCTCACTTCATTTTAATAAGAATAGATTTGCATTTTCATTTTATATCCTGCTAAAAAATGTACCTTTGACTCCAACTCTAACCTCCAGGATGAACTATTATCAGCAATAGTAAATAAATAACTTGCCAGATATTATCACACATTCATGTGTCGAAGTGTTTAGGTCTTAGATAAGTCTTTAGGTTTAAGAAAATACAAAATTGTCCTACGTACTGCAATGTGGTCAACAAGGCATCCACGAAATTCTCAGTGATAGATCCAGGGAGCTTTCACCCCTTCCTTACTCTCTCTTATTTGTTTTCCTTGGGATCTGGGAAGAAACCTAAAGCATGTATAATTCTGTGAAACTAAAGTGAATAGACTATATACTCAGTTCAATGAAACCAAAGTGAATGGACTATACACAACTTTCAGTGAATGTCAGACTGTCTCTTAAAAAGCATGAATTTATAGGTAAAACACTGAATTTATTTGCAGGGTACAATCAATTTTTTTGCCACAAATCCTGGCACAGAGTTACAAAGTGGTTTTCTGTATCAAGAAAAAAATATAAGAGTTTTCAAGAACAAAAGTTATAGCTTAGGTACAAAATGTGTATTTTTACCATTGTATTAAAAAAAAAAAGCCAGAGAAAGTAGAAGAAATCAAAACTTTTCCCAGCATAATATATTAACAAAGGAATATTTGCATGAAAAGCTCATAAATACATACAAACTTAAAATAAAGTTGTTGACAGGGGAAAAAAATAGAGCATTTCCTGAAACCAAGATTGCCAATGTGTGCTTTATGGACTCACCTTGGCTGTTTGTTATTTGTTGAGAGCTAATTGGAATCAAATTAGATTCAGCCATCCTCTCTGGCCCTGGGGCAGTTTGACTCAGGAACAGGAGTGGAGTAAGCCCAAATCAGAAAGGATGTTTTGTAACATTCACTGGTCAGTGATATACAAATGAGGTGGCACAAACCCCCCACTGCATTCACATAGTTTTTCCAAAACAATACCTGATGATAGGACTTGAAAATGGAAGGTGGCCGTTGGCAAATAAAAAATGGGGCAACCATTCCAAAACCAGAAGGACGCAGGCACTAAAATAGCAACTGCAGAAATAATAGATGAGGGTTTCCAGCCTATTGCAAAAGATGGTCCTTCTTGGAGTAAGTGGGTTTTGTGCTCAAGTGAATCACAAGAGCAGGGCACTGAATATTTCCCTCTTGGTGCCACATCTGCACAACTGTTCTGTTGCGTGATTACAGATACACCTCAATGATGAAGCACAAATCCCTGGAGGAAAAACTTTCCACTGCAGATCTGTTCCAAGGCAGATTGCAGCCTGGTAATAGAAAAGGCAGAGCCGTAGAGTTGCCAGCATTTGACAAATCACAGTAAGTCTCTTTGCCTCAATGAGATAGAGCAAGGAGAGCTCAACTGTCAGAATCAGTGGCATCTAATGAACAGGAACACAATTACCTCAAACTGTTAACAAAGAAAAAATTATTTTTTCCGAAGCTGAATTTACTATGGGCTATTGCAGCTCATAACAAAAGTAAAGCTAAAACCTAGAGAGAACTGAGCATATTTTTTATTTTTCCATTTGAAACCTGGGATTATTTCCTCCAGGCATTTGGAAGGACAATGCTAGCAGAACCCTGTTTGCCAGTAAAGCTCAGTTTTGGAAATCACCATCAGTCAGCATGAAAATGGGTCCAGTGGTATGGAAATGAGCTCATTACTATTATTTTTTTCCTGGCACATGCACAATTTGTGCTTCTAGAATTTTGAAAAGCGGGACATGAATTGCAAAGAAATAAATGAGTTAACAATATTAAACAGTCAGTTGCTAATTACTGAGCAATCCAAACCTGTGTCTGGAATGACATGCTCAGACATCCAGCTGGACCTCAGGCCATATGCTATCCTAGATCCTCATGCACAGCTCCCACTACTGTCAAACACTGCAGTGTTGGGTAAAAAGTTCAGTGCACAGATTAAAATATGGTCAGAGATGTATATTTGTAGATACTTTAGAAAGAATAGTAAATATCTGCAATTTACCAGTAAAACGAAAGGCTGAGAGCTGTAGACAGCAAGGTAGGAAATCAGTCTGAATCATTGTTCTTGTTTCATTCTCATTGCTTTGTTTGGAGCAGAAATGTCCAATAACTCCTGTGCTTTTTTTTCTCCATAAGGAGATTACTCACATAGATTTAGAATGTTACTTCATTCTAATGCTACATTTCAGCTGCCATAGATCACATTTGTAATTGTTCAATGTAAGAAATGAAGTTTATTATCTACTTATTGATCCCGAGGTATAATACTTGGCAGAAAGAAACATAAAGAAAATTCTAATATAATGTAGTAAGTTTTAATGGTGTAATTCCAAGGATAATAATATTGCTAAAAATATTATTCCCTTAAGTATGAAAAGTCATTTACCTTTAGCTCTAAGTTTCTTCTTGGTCCTAGCTAAAATATTAACTTTTAATTTATTTGAATTGTATTTCTTATCATGTATTTTCCAGATAGAGACCACCTACATTAAAAAGTGTACATATGCTTAACTAAACCAGATATTCTAGGATATCATCTTGTAGCAATGAAGATTTCATTAAGTATATTCTTCAGTGGTATGATTTCCTACATTTATGTCATGTTATCTTGCATATATAAAAAATAACCCATCATAAATAGCTTTCAAAATAATTAAGAGAAGTCTAAAAAATACAGGTGTCTGATTTTCATTTGCACAAACACATTTGCTTACATGTGTTGCACTTGCAAATTATTTCAGCCTGGATAAATGATTTGATGTTGATTTAACAGATCCAATGTTGTAAATTTGCTGGTGATCACAGTCATGCAATCAGTTGCAATAAGGCAGAGGAATCTGCAAGTTTAGAACAATTCCCAGGAACTGAGCCAATAACCTGCACTCCTTTTGGATATTTAGTTGTTATTCTGATGGGCTTAAAATTGTGGCCAGGGAAAACACATATTTTGTGAGGAAAGACTGCAGTGGCAAGATTCAAAAATGCCTAGCAACTTACATCAAGACTTGTTTTCATGATGGTTTCAAACATCTGTAATTCTTACTCATGCAAACAATACATAAGTGTCGTCATGTAATTAGATTTAAATGAGAGACATATAAACAACTAAGAATTAAAGTATTAGAATCATAGAATCCTTTAGGTTGAAAAAGACCTGGAAGATCTTCAAGTCCAACCATTAATCTAGCACTGCCAAATCCACCACTAAATCATGTCTCTAAGTGCCACATCTACATGCTTGTTAAAGAACTTCAGTAATGGTGACTCCACAGTCATTCTTGGGCAGCCTGTTCCAATTCTTGACAACTCTTTCTGTGCATTAAATTCTCCCAATAACCAAACTGCCCTGTCGCAATTTGAGGCAATTTCCTCTCATCCTATCCCATTTTACTTGGGAGAAGAGACCCACTCTTACAACCTCTTTTCATGGAGTAGAGAATGGCAAGGGATCCCCTCAGCTTCCTTTCCTCCAGGCTAAACACCCTGGGTAAACACCACAACTCCCTTGGCTGCTCCTCACAGGCCTTGTTCTGCAGGCCCTTCCCCAGCTTTGGTGCCCTTCTCTGGACATGCTCCAGCACCTCGTGTCTCTTGTATTGAGGGGCCCAAACTGAGCACAGGGTTCAAGCTGCGGCCTCTCCAGTGCTGAGTACAGGAGGATGATCCCTGCCCTCGTCCTGCTGGGCACGCTGTTTCTAGTACAAGCCAGGGTACCATTGGCCTAGTCAAAGCAGAAGCTCATAAAGGACAAAATATCATAGTAGAAAGATTTGGGTTATACATTTTAAATTCCTTCACAGAAAATAAATATTCTATAATATAAAGCAAAACAAAGGACCCGGTAGCATCATTTAAGAACAAATCCGATATGATTTGGACAAACATTTTTCATGCAGCTAGTCAACACTGTATCTGTGAAATATAAATTCAAAATAAAGATTACTCTACTAGCTAAAAGCTGGATATTTGCACATTTGCTTCCCATATTCATTGAACATTTTCATGCAGAAAACAATAAAGAAAAATCCCATGGAAAGCTGAAATCCTAAGCAACTCATTTTCCACTTTAGGAGGAGTCTCAGTGATCATTGTGAGCCTTATTATTGCCTTATTTGTGGGAATTACTGGCTCTTAAATTGTTCTGTTGCAAATCTGAAACATGCAATAATTTACATTTGAGGAATATTTAATAAGGAACTGAGAATTCTGAGATAGTTTACAAGTGGAGCTACTATTACACTTCTTGTAACATCTTTCCATTATAAAGTTAACAAACTGGATTAATTGCTTCGTGACAATATTTCTTTTTAAAACCTGCTGTTTCTATGCAGCAAAACATAAATGCTGTATACCATTACCAGTATTAGTCTGTTTTAAAATACTGCTTTTCTCCCCCAAAAGTTGATGGTGTACATACATAGTCTGCATTCTATGGCACTGATTCATGCTGTAATAACCTAATAAATCAGGGAACTTTAAAGAACTCACACAAATGTATGTGCGTTTTGTGTGGGAACAAAACCACAGATTCTTCAAACTCCATGCAGTGATAATAAATTTGTACATTGTAAAATGTCATGTATGGCAGATATTATTAATTTGAAAGAGAAAATAATTTTACATTTCTAAACAGAGCATGTGTTTACTTACAAATTACATTATAATTACACAATTTTGTCCTCCCTGTTAGTTATGCATACCGATAGAGAAACCTGGGGACAAAACTGCAAAACACCTGACGAAAATGTAAATCATATCTTGCATTCCTTGATTTACTTGAAAGTTATTATAAAAGTTGCAGCAGCTAAAAGGTATTGATTTTTAAAATAAATGCGTACTTTAAAGGTGACAGCGTGTAGTAGAGCATAAGTGTAAATTCAAATTATCTATTTCTTTACTATAAATGATCAAGTACAGTTATTAATTATGGTATTCAATGGTTTTATAGCCATTTTCACATATCTTCAAAAAGTATATTAATAACAGATAATAAAACTGTAGGTAGATACTACATATAATATAGTTCTGAAATATAAATTTTTGAGTGAATACGTTAATAATCCATCGAATACAAGATATTACCTTTTTTTGCAGTAGATGTAGTTAGGATTCTTCTTCGGAAAAAAGAAAAAGTCTTTTAAGAAATACAAATTCTGAAGTCTGTAGTATCATGTACTAGATAGTTGCTGTTGCTTAGGACTGAGGCAACTTGACTCAGAAGGCAAAGGTATTCTTTTATTTGATACGAACCTTTTGATTCCATTTTCTGCCCTATTCAAAAGTCATGTTGAATATCTAGATCTTTTCCTTCAAAATTCCACCCTGAACTACAGGTGAATGAAATGAAATCCAGTCTGTTGACGGTACAAGAGAAAGGTATGTGGACAAAAGGTTACAGGCAGCTGATAAAAATCCACTTCTCAGTGGAATATGTGCAGAACCATAAAAAAAGCTCACTTTATAGTAGTTATGATTACTAATTCCCACGTGTGGGTAAGTGAAGCATGTCTCATACACCTTGGAGGACAGGCTTCAACCATCTAAACCCGCATTTGCAGCAGATGGACTAGGAATGTGCCTGCTTGGGATGTACCCTGGAATAATTTTGCTGTTGATACTCACTTGGTGAGTAGTTTGGGAACAGAGTGTGCATGCTAAAGCTGTTGCCTGCATCAGGAGGAAAAGATCTGCATCCTGCAGCTTGGAGATTTGTCAAGTAGGACTCTACCACAGGACAGCTGGGTTTTCTTGGCAGGTACTCATATTATGCTTAAACATTTTTGTGACAGTGCAAAGTGCCCTAAAATTTAAAGGCCACCAAGGAAAAATAGTACCCCTTTAGGTGGTTGTATGTAAGCATGTTTCTATGGTCCTATTCAGAAATTAGTTTATAATTAGTTTATAATATAAAGCAAAACACATGCTTTGATTTCAATGAGTGTTATAAAGTAAGGTCCCATTTAAACAAACGCTGAACAAAATATTATGCAGAGGGAATAATGTTTACCTTCATACAGTAAAGACAGAAGAATTTATTCCTAACTGTACTTAAAATCCCCTCTGCAGGAAGTATCAGAATATCTTCAAAGATATTTAGATTGCTGATGTGCATTTTCTAATGAGCTTGTTTGTGATCATCAGCACTTAGATAAAGCCTTTAGAGAGGACAGAAGTAAATGGTTTTTTTTAATACTCTACTGTATTTCATGAATTATGGATTTTATAAAAAGACATGATTTTTCACACTATGTATCTTGAGAAGCTTTAAAACATTGCATAATTTGCATCTTGGATAATGAAATTTCATTAATAAATATATAAATCATAAATCATTTATTCATACAGTGTAATGTAGCTGTTTATTACATACTGCTTGACTTTTGTAATCAGGGAATCCCCTGATGAAAAAATAGCACAATATTAATTACCAGCACCATCTGTGCTAAACAATAGGAAAAACAATATTTTAATACAATGACTTCATGCATGTCAGTTATCTTCAACATTAAACCCTGCAGTTTTGTTGATGGGGTTTACCTTCCACTCATTTAAATAACTGATGTTCTTACAAAGGTTAAAACTATGAATAAATGAATTAAAATTAAATATAATGAAAAATACCAATAGATACAGCATGGATCAAGTTCATTCATCAAATAAGTGACTATACAGATATAGATACACCTATATTTACACTTGTGTTTTTAAATTTCCCTACAAATGTCTCAACAAAATTATTAGTTATGTGCTTATTAGTCTCAGAAGACTAAAGTTCAGCTTCTAAGAGGTGAAGGGGTCTTGTCATTTTTTTATGGGTTTGTTTGTTTTCTAAATTTGCACAATTATAAATACATACTCCTTAAAACATAAATATCTACTTGTCAGTATTGTGAACATAAGTTGTTTTGATGCACACAAAAATATTTAAGGTTCATTTAGTATTCTGGATGTGTGAATTCAGGTGAGTTTACTTTCTCTCACGATAATAGCAAAGATGTTACTCATACATCCAGGTGCTGATGTTGTTTAATGATTTAATGAGCTTAAAAAGTATGCTAGCTAAATCAAAGCTACATCTCTGAATATATTTCCTTCTTGACAAATTCTGCCAAAGGAGCCAGCCAGGGGTATGAGGACAGCATTTAAATTCACTAATTGAGTTTGCCATGGGAAATTCTTAGGCACAAATTCCTTATTTCCAAAGTGCCTCACCTATACCCATGCCCATACCACCAGTGTTCAACATCCTTCCCTCTGCACAATCTTATTATTTGTTTACTTCTGACACAATACTTTCTCTTAGTAAATTGTCATCCAGTTCTAATTATATTTAAGCATATGGCAATTACTGGAAGCGTTTTTTTCTATATCTATCATATATTGAGGTTTTCTATTGATTTTCAACTTTCCCCATAATATTTGTTTTAATTTTTCAGTACTTCAATACTCCATTGACATTCATGGCCTTCAACAGTACGTGTCAGAATGCTAAGAAAACACAGTAGGCTGTGTCCCAGAAGAGTGCTTTCATTTCTACATGCATATGCTTTTGGTGACAATTATTCAGGTTTCTTATTTAGAATTTTCACTTGCTGATATACACACTTTCATAAGTATTGTGTATAACATTGTTTGTAGGAATTTACCTGAGAGGAGACAGTAATGAGACTCCCAAAGCTTTAGGAACTGCCCAGAGCATTTATTTGCCATAATAAAAATTAAATGCTTATTTATATCCATCCGCTCACGTACTGAAAGGCAGTGTGAATTCTCCCAGCCCCTGGGCAATCTGCTTTTCCCAGGCCTCCAGTGAGCTGAACATTATTCTCCAGCAGTGTATATGTACTTGACTGTGCCAAAGGCAGGCTGCTCCCTGCTCTCTGCATGGTGTCCTACCCATCCTGCAGCTGGCTGATTTCAGGCTCTTCCATACCATATAAAGAGCCATGACATTGGCTTAGAGTCATGGAATTGTTCAGGTGGGAAAAGGCCTCACAGATCTTTGAGTCCAACCGACCACCTCTAAATCATGTCCGAAAGGGCCACACACCTCCAGGGGTGGTGACTCCACCACCCCTCTGGGCAGATTGTTCCAATGCTTGACAACCCTTTCTGTGAAGAAATTCTTCCTGTCGTCCAACTGAACCTGCTCTGGCACAGCTTGAGGCCATTTCCTCTTGTCGTATTGCTGTATGCCTGTGAAAAGAGCCTGACCCCGACCTGGCTACAGCCTCCTTTCAGGTAGTTGTAGAGGGCAGCAAGGTCACTCCTGAGACTCCTTTTCTCCTAGCTAAACACCCCCAGCTCCCTCTGACACTCCTCATATGACTTACTCTCCAGACCCTTCACAAGCTTTGCTGAAGGAGATGATGGCTTTGCAGACATCTGCCTTGTGCTAGAGTTGAGTGACAACTTTCGGACAGAACCAAAATTCTTTTTAAGGCCGTGTATTAGAAACTAAGGTATACAGGAAGGCTTTGCATTTTTGAACTGTGACATACTGGTACTCAGCAAACAGCAATACTTTATTGTGACATCTCCAGATACTGTCTCAGGGATTCTGTAACCTCTTGCTGTCAGTGGATTCACGTACAAGCTAAATCCATTCAGGTATTCGTCTCCTTGCCAGGGCTATCTTGGTCTGCTAAAAAAGTTGCAAATCTCATCAGATAGGCGCTGCAAAGCATTGCAAATTCTGTCTAATTTCTTTCTCTTCCTCATTTTGATGTATGTTTTTATGTATGTTTTGTGGCCACTGCTCCTTTTCCATATCAATAATTCTTTTCTTGAACCAGCTTGGCTATTCTTCCTTCCAAGTGTTTTCTGGGGATCATTGAAAAGATTTATTTCTCCTTTGCAACCTAACAGTTTTCTTAGTTGTGAACATGACTCCAGGCTGATATCTACTTCCATACCTGTACAGCTATTCTCATTTCATGTTGCTGTGATTTTCCTTAATTTATTAATTAAAGGGAACCTCCTCAGAATGACTGGTCAGATTCTTACCTTTTTTCTCTTCTCAAAGAAAATGTCAATGTCCTCCTCCAATTTGCCCAAGTTTGTGCTATTCAGTGCTCCCTTTTCCCAGTGTCAGTCCAGACTGCGAATGGACCTTTATGTAAAATTCACTTATTGCTCTTAGTGGTTAGATGACTTCCTCTTTCTGCTGCCTGTACTTCATTATTTCCTCTTACTCTCTTAGACCTAAGTGCTTCTTCTGGCAACAGTAGTTTTCTCATACATGCGGATAATTTCTATGGCTCTCTATATTGAAATTCTTCTCATTCCAATATATTATTACAGGCAGTTTTACTCTTGCCTGTACAACGTATTTTTCACTTTTTAGTGGTGAATTCTGGTATATGTCAAGGCTTTTCTTCTGAGGATTTTCAGATCTACTNATTCCAATATATTATTACAGGCAGTTTTACTCTTGCCTATACAACGTATTTTTCACTTTTTAGTGGTGAATTCTGGTATATGTCAAGGCTTTTCTTCTGAGGATTTTCAGATACTCTCAGATACTTACTTCTCCTTACTCTTTTCTTTCTGGTTGTTCCTTCCTCCCAGTTGATCAATAATTATTTTCATAATATTATTTAAATTGTTCATCTTTTTCCAATCTTCAGTGATTTCTCCCTGTCCTTATCTTTTCTACCTTGCTTGACTGGGCAAAGCCAAAACATTAAGCCCTCCACTCAACACCACTGGAAAAAAATGATTTTGTCTCTATTGAGATAGCCTTTCAATGGTGTTCCAGTCAATCAACTCTTACAGTTTGCTTTTTAGCCCTTAGTTTAATTTTTCCATTTCCTTCTTCATTCTTCCTCACTACTCATATTCTCTACTTAGAATCACAGAATGATTTGAGTTCGAAGGGACCTTAAGGATCATCTAGTTCCAATCCCACTGCCATGGACAGGGACACCTTCCACTAGACCAGGTTGGTCAGAGCCCCATCCAACCTGGCTTTGCACACTTCCAGAGATGGAGCATCCACACCTTCTCTGGGCAACCTGTGCCAGGGCCTAACCACCCTTGCAGTAAAGAATTTCTTCCATAAAATGTGGAAAGATGAGGACATGGTCATAGAGACTTCACACAATATTGAACAGATCTCACTCGCCTTGAATATCCAAATAGTTATGCTGACAATACCTGAGAAGGATTCTGCCTTAGGTTTCTGTTATGCTGTATTTCAATTATCAGGACAAGGTATTTTAGAAACATGAATGTTCCATTTAATATTTAATGTCTCTCAAATAGAAAAATAATAGTTAAAAAGTGAATACTAAATAGTAGATTGAAGGAGTACAAATTCTGCTCATGCTCTAGCTTGTCAACCTGAAACTTGAAATTTGAATATAATACCTGAAATCTTAAGAAAATATCCAGATGCTGAAAATGTATACTTTTTGAAATATTACTGTACTGTAAAATGCCTACATTTTCATATAACAAGCACTATACCAACAATTTTCCAATATAGGCTTCAGGTATTTAATTTGCATTAGTAATTACAGAATACTGTAAATACATTACAGAAAGATAGAAATGTTGACTTTAACAGATGAACCTTCATAGAATGGTTCAGCTGAAAGCAAGTTTGAACTTCCTGTCTGAAGATTTGCACCTGGCTTTGCACTTAGGTGAGAGAGGCAACTCATTATGAGCTCTATTCAGAACGGCTGGTTAGTGTGTAAGGGGTGGGAGGAAGCAGTGCTGCAGTGGGCTTCAAATAATTTTGAGTCCCTGGAGTACTTCGAATGTCACTGAGCCTCATCTGAGCACTCCTGAAGAGTGAGCAAGCCATGTAAAAGCCAGATCCAGTATTCAGAGCCTGCCACAGGGACACAGGCAATTTTGCTCCCGAAATACAATCTCCTGATATCTTTGCTTTTATGGCTACCTATGGTGGTGGAAATCATTAAATAGATGATTACATTGAGAACTGATGGAGTATATGTACCCACACCCAAAACATATATAGTGCTTATATAGAGATAGATTATACGTGCAGGATTCGTAGTTAAGGTTGTGATGGAAAGGTACAAATTATTTTTGTTCTCCAATTACGTGGTGTATAACTTTACACAAAGACAAAACTATCTCATTATTTAAATTCTATAGCTGATATTAATAATTAGGTTTTATTGACTAGTTTCCTGGCCCATTTATTGATCAGTTTAGCTTTTAGTGATTCTTCAAAGACTTCTGATAGGACACTCGTATTAGAATCTCTTCAGTGTATTTAAAATAGCTTCCCAACAAGGAGGGAGTATTTTTAACCCTACTTTCTCCAAATAGGAATACTTTTCTGAAGAATGCATATGGTGTTCAGATGTTAGGCATATGGCTTACTGCCTACAGAAAATGCCCAAGAATCATGAAGTAGAGGTCATTGTTTTATAAGTTGGGTTCCATTAATGTAAATAATGCATTTAAAGATGCAGTCTTTTTAAAAAGATGTATGTTACATCTAGGCACATGTTTTTAGCTAATAGTCTGTAGAGCTGACACAGGTAAGGTATTTATATGTTTGTGGGTTGGTAAATAAATCACTTCTAATGAGGCTTTATAAATATAAATATATTTATATAAATAACTCCTCTCTATTTTTTCCTTATAAAGCACAAACATTAGAAATGGAACAACACTGCATTTAGCTACCAAGCAAAGGTTAAGAGTCTTTGTTTAGTAGTTCATTTCTTCTAAAAAGGTAAATATACTTTAAATGCACCAAATTTTTTTGTCATTCAGAGTCATAAAATTGTCTGCATATTCACTAATATCACAGGATGAATTTTTCCGTTCATAGAATCACAGAGTCATTTACTTTGGAAAAGACCTCCAGGATCATTGACTTCAACCTTTGAGTACCATATTGTCAACTAGGCCATGGCCATGTTCTGTTTCTTGAACACCTCCAGGGATGGTGACTCCATTATCCAGGCCACTCCAGTGTTCCACAACCTTTTCTGTGAAGAAATTCCTCCTGAGGTCCAGACCCTGTGCACCTTGAGATCATGTCCTCTCACACTGTTGCTATTTCCT
>WAAE01007861.1:4389-14836 GCA_013400495.1 Nicator chloris
GGGGGGGGGGGCAGGGAAGGGGCCCTTCTGCCCTCTGGGCCCCAGGCCCTCTGCTGCTCTGGCTGCAGGGTGCCCAGGTGTTACCTCCCTGACCGCAGGAAGGTGAAAAGGGCCGGAGCTTCCTACACACTTCAGTATTACTCCCTTTTTGTGGGAGTTCACTCAGACGTAACTTCCTGCTTTTCAAACCACTACAATCAGTCTCGTTTTGTTAAAGTTGAATCTATCATTTTCGATGTTTCCATATGATTTCAGCAAGGTGTCCCAGTGGAAGACATGGGAACAATTGCTTCCTCTTTATGTGACTGAGTGTTGCAGAGAGAGGATGGCTCCCCTCAGCTGCCTGTTCCCTAGGATGAAGAATTCTATTTTATTTGGTTGTTCCTCATGCAGGAGTTGCTCAATAACATTCTCTACTTTCCAGTTTGATTCTGTTTTGTTTGCTACCGAAAACCAGAACCAGTGAAACATTCAGTGCAACATGCAGTCATAGAGTGGTTTAGTGGTGGGGTTTGTTTTGTTTTCTGTTTCTTTCCTAATAATTCCTGATACCTATCTGTCTCCTGAGCACTGAATTTACTGTTTATGTTATGTATGCCTAATCTAACTCAACATTTTGGAGTTATCTGTGAGTGAGAATAACAAGCTCAGCGGTCAATGACTGTCAATTTAGAAACATATTCACCTTTTGTTTCACTTATGTACACTATACTTATGTACATTAAACTTAATCTCCTGTTCCACCTCTCAGTCACTCCCAATAAAGGAGTCCTGCATGTTTTTACAGCTGATCTATATCTTTTCTGTTCTGAATAACATATGTGGACATCTCCTCCCCAAATACATTGAAAAGCACCGCTTCTTGTGACACTATTCTGGTTGTTCCATCCACTGTGAAAGCTGACCATTGGGGTCCACCATTATTTCCTGCCTTTTAAGCAGTGATTTATTCACAGGATGTTTTCTTTTATTCTAAGAGGAGATTACTTTCTTTAGGAGGTTTCAGGGAGTGCCTTTGAAATGCACTATGCTGTCAATCAAATTTCTGTTCTGGACATGTTTTTATAACTTAAAAAACCTGTATTAGATTTGCAAAGTGCAACTGTTCTACAAATGCCCTGGTGACTCTTCCACATGGTATCGTATCGTCCTAGGGTGACTTTGTCATGCTAGTATCCCCAATCGTCTGTTCTGTTTGTGTTAGATATTGTGTCCTGTACCTTTAAGACTAGTTTCTGAGAGCAAAGGGAAAAGCACGCAGTTTATTTACAGAAAACTCACTAACTGCTCCGGATTCCACTGCTAGTCATGTTCGACTTTCATCATGGACAAGATAGCAGAACAGAGATCTGTTTTGCTTTTAGTTAGTTTAGCTAAGGCAGAAAAGCTCCCTAGACTGCTTTTTTTTTTCTTTTTCTTGAGACTGTTTAAACGTGTTCTAGACTGAAGACCAAGGGGAGCACCAGGAGCTCGCACCTGTGGCCCACCAGGGTCAGGACATTGGCATTCTCCAACACCAAAAGAATTGATAAGAAACGGAGCAAACCAAGCTACACCCACGGCAAGGACTTTTCTCAGTTTTGCCCTCTCACTTCAAAACAAGTTGTTTTATTGTTTCATATTATTTTTTTTTTATACTTGTAAGCACTTTGTTAAATAAATAGCATTAGACGCACGCTGCGACGGTAGGTTGAGAGATCTCTGGAGACAGGGTTGCTCATGGAACACGTGGTTTATTTGCAAGGGTCATGGGTGACAGAGTCTGCCATCAGCTGCCAGCCCAGCTGATGGCGTGGTTCCAAGAGGAAGAATTTCCTGTTACAGTAAGTTTTATCCTATTCTGTGTTGAATATTCTATTTACAGTGACTAATCGGTGCGAGACACAAATCCTATATAATTTACATACAGCCTATGAGAACTACTAGATTTGAATAAGGCACTACCTTCTTATGCTAATCTCTATAATTCCTTCTTCCTGCCATCTCTGCAGACCCTTTTCTGCATGGTCAGAGGTATTGCCCAATATCCTGTCTCCTGGTCTGGCATACCTTCACATATCAAAAGTTACTGTCATTTCTATTTCACTTACAGGCTTTATGTTTTCTGAACCTATTGCTAAACAATCATATTTATAAGATTTCCCTGTATCACCTTCCCCAACAAAATAGTTTTTCCACTTTCTCTCTAAAGAAGTTTTTCCCAAACTAATCAGGAGGAGGGGCCGTTTAGGTTTGCTTCCCAAAAAAATCCTGTTCAAAAATTTTCCTCACAAATTTACCCTAAACCAAAACACATATTTACTTACTTATTCCTTAATTGTTCTAGACTTACTAGCAACACTTTATCTAGTATAAATATCAAGTTTACGCCTCTATAGTTCTGTGTTTGTTTAAGAATCTTGAGGATGATGTTTATGTTACCCCGTGGTACCAGGGCAGTTTTAAATGAGAAGTTCCATTTGAGCTCGAGTAGTTCAGCTATTACATTTTTCAGTAACATCAATAGTTGCTTTAAAGCTCAAGGAATAAATAGCTGCCTCATTCTGGCAGGTAACATTTTAAAATTTCTTTTAATTTTTTTTTTCCACATTCTAACTGTAGCAATGCATTTCCACACCCAAATAAATATTTCAAAATAAGGCAAAGGGGTTTCAGTGACACCCCTGACTTTTATGGAAAAGCACCAGAACTTTCTCTGGTTTTCTCACTGTGGTTGGCCCAGTGCCAACACAGGAGGACCTGTTGGACCTTCTAGCTGTTCTTCAAAACCAGTACCTGTTTCTATTGGCAGCTTGCCAATGGACCCCTCCTCAATTGTTAAGTAGATAAAGGAGAGCACAAAGCCTCTCAAGGTTTTTCAGTGTGTCTTAGCTGGTGCAAAGAATCCCTTTGCATCATGCACAGCTTTTTCTTTCATTTCTGCATTGTTTATTATTTTCTATTTTTATTAAAACCTTTTTGCTTTTCAAAACACTTCTAAACAGCTGTCTCGCTAATTATTTTTAAGCCTTTTCTGAAGAATGAAGGACACTCTTAGATTGATACATCTACACGTGTCTAATTCCACTCTGGACACAGGTAACCATGTATCATCTAACAGTGCTTCTGCTGTAAATAGACCATTCTCCAAAGGGAGTGCTATGATATGACACTCTTGCCATTCTTTTCCATGGCGAACATCAACAAAAGTATTTCTGCAAAGCAAATGTCTCCTCTGAGTATGCCTCATAACCGGATCTGTTGTCTTTGCAGATTCGTCAGGAGCCATCATGCTGAAAAGTTTTTATGCTTTTTATCCAAGCTGTTTGTAAGACTTTCTTTGTGTTCACTCTGTTTTCACTTCTTTGGCAGATGTTCAGAAAGTTGTAATTTTTAGTTTCCCCTAGTGGTATTATATAATGCTTTGGCTATATTCCCATACTCTCTTTTTTTCATCTAAATTTTCTATTCTTCTTGACCAGCAATCTCAGTTTTTATTTACCAAACTGTCTGTATTAATTGCATCCTAGATTTCCAAGTTTGTGACCTCTGTATTCCAACAGGCACTACTTTCCTGACAGAGTACGGCAGGAGTGTCCTATTAGTGACAATACGGAAGAGAGTCCCAGGTCTTGTATCCGGCAAAGGCCCAGGGTGGCACATGTACAGAACAGATGGAGACTTAGAGAATTGTAGTTACTGAGACTTAATCAGTTTACTACTGGCTCTGTCAATTAACTTTTTATTAGAAGACTTAGAACTTGCCCATTTTGAACAGAATTTGACAGTAGTGTTCTTTCAGCTTTGATGACAATTTCCTTTTGATTCTACTCTCTGCAAGACTAATACTCTTTTTAAAAGTAGAGCTTATATTGTAGATGTAAGAATTAAGTTGCCATTGACCAATATATATTTTATTTCCATGTACTAAGCAGAACAAATACATTTCTGCAGTTACAGCTATTTCCACCCCCGTTGTCCATTCTTATTACCATTTAATGAAATTTGTAAATACATAATTATTGTGAATGTGGTAAATAAGATGGTATTGACTTGATATTTGATGAGAAAATGCGTTGCTCAATAAGGTTTTCTTTCCAATCCTTCATCTGCTTTTTCAGTTCTGTTTTAATATTGTCAGAGATTGCGGGTCTCATTTTCTTAGGCAACATGTACACTCTTTGAAAACTCTGGCTGAATTTAAAGTTCTTGATCCAAAGCACAGACATACCAGGTTTGTTTAAGAATAGATCTAAAAAAACAGAAGACTTGAGTATTTTCCCTGAAGCAGAGCTATTTGACTGAAATAATCTTCTGAATTATTTTATATTGTCAATATAGAAGATGGTAGGTCTGGCAATGTTACAAGCACTGAAAAACTATTACAACCAAAGAATTTGTTTTTTAACTTTAGCAAAAGATAGTGTGCAAAGCCACACCTCACCAGGTGAATCAACATTAAATCCACTCCCAGACACAAGTGTGTCCTAGGGTGACTTTATGATGCTTGTATCCCCAATTGTCTGCTCTGTTTGTGTTGGATATTATGTCCTGTACCTTTAAGGCTGGTTTCAAGAGTGACAAAGAAGCGCAGAGTTTGTTTGGAGAAACTGCTCGGACTCCCACACACTGCTCCCGGACCTTGCTGTCTTCAGACAGACAGAGAGCGCTCTCCTTTTTTTTTTTTTCTTTTTTTCCTTTTAATTAGTTTTTGGCTAGCTGAAGCAGAGAAGCTCCCTGGACAGTTTATTTTCCTTTTTCTTGGGATTGTTTAAAATCTGTCCTGGACTGAAAAAGACCAGAGAGACAGCGGGAGCTCGCACCTGCGACCCACTGGGGCCTGGACCCCCCGGAGAGAGACTGAGAAAGAGCTGAGCTACACCCACGGCAGGGACACTCTCATTTTGGCCATCCATCTTCAGAGCGGCGAGAGGTTTTATTGTTTCATATTATTCAATTGTTTGTGCTTGTGGGCTTTTGTTTGTTAAATAAATAGTTTTTTCCACTTTTTCTCAGAGGAAGTTTATTCCAGGACCAGCTGAGGGGGAGGGGCTGTTTGGGTTTGCTTCCCAGAGGAACCCCATTTGGAGGTTTCCTCCCAAATTTGCCCTAAACCAGGGCAAAGTGTTATATCTGACTCTGAGTTTTTTGCTTGATTTTCCTCCTGTTGTTGATAGGACTAAAACTTATAATTTTCAGTTGTTCTGATCTTGTGAGTTACAGTAGTATGGGCTACTCCAGTGATGTATATGGGGATGCAGACTGAGGGTGATAACTCCTATTGATGCCTTAAGTTTTAGCTTTCATGTTTTTCAGATTCTGTGCTGCCTAAGTGTCTAGTTCTAAGTCTCATATTAAGTGCTAGTAAACTCTCTTCACAGAGTAGGTAGACAAAACAAATCTTTTCCCATTGGAGATCAAGGACAACTCTCAGGCCCAAAAGCATAAACAATGGTGGACTGAAGGGAGGAACAAGAAGGATGAGATCTCACAACCTGAAGCTGTAATTGGACAATTAGACCCCAATATGCAAATGGATCAAAACTTATAAAAATGTAAAACTTCATGACCAGGGGGCCATTTTGTGGCCATTTTGGGTCTGTCTGGGGTGTAGCCCCGGTCAAACTCTTGTCCTTTCAATAAATTTTGCTTTATTCTCTAGCTCTGTCCAGTCTCTGTTTCAGGTCAGCTTTTCTAAGGCATCACTATATCAGTAAGCTTAGAACTCTTACAAATGAGCTAAAAATCTGTAATGGTAAGGACAAGCATAGTTAAAACTACCACTTAAAAGTTACTGAAGTTTCCACTTTAACTAGAAATCTTCAGTGTCTGATAATTATAGAAGTCTAGCTCTTGTTTAGCAGAGATGGCAAAATTGAAAATAGTGCAAAACTATTTGATAGCAGTGTCTTTCTTGCAGTTGGATAGAAATGATATGTTCAAAGTAGCGAACATGTTTTAATTGAAAATGGTGTTAGCATTTATGTGCTATATAGAAAGCTTGCATCAAAAAACCTACAAGATTTGGCTGGAAAAAACAATTTATTTGATGAAGAATTATTTTTAAGTCTTTTAGAAGGCTTTCTGAGTTCCAGAAAGGGGAAAATATGTTACTATTAGCTAATACTGAAAAAAACCCTGCCAAAAAACACCATATGCAAGGCCTTTTTATCAAAGCATTCAGGTTTGCTGATATCATGGTCATGTGCCTCTTGGAATTCAGTTGTTTGTGCATCTGGCCTCCTAAAATATGCCCGAAATATGGACCCTTCCTCATGTAATCCTGTGGCAGTAGGGTTAGCATAACCTCTGTGTCATTACAAGAGTGATATTTGAGCATGGTAGTATGTTGTGATGTGTGTGTCGCTGTTGGGGGTTGGATTTTTTTCTTTCCTTTTCTTTCCTTGTTACCTGTGGAATTTTTTCCCATTGAATTGCTGAGAAGCACTGATGACTGGATGCTTGAGATGGCGGGCTCTCTCGATCTCAGCCTTCCGAGGGAGACAGTGGAGCTGCTGCTTGGGGAAGGGAACTCACTGCTGCTGCAGGAGTCCAGCTTGGTCCTGTTTCATCTGCTGTGGGGCGAACCTCTGCTCCTGGGAGCAGCCCCTGAATTGGGACCTTGTTATGGCCTGCTTCACTAATAGAAGGGTCTGTCACTGTCTTCTTGGGTGTCGGGGCATCCTGAGCCTGCTCCTCTTTGCCCCGTTGGGAGCTTGGTCGCTGTTATCCTGCCCCTGCTACTTCTTCTTGTTATAAATAAATGTTATAAAGTTGGCTTTTTGCAAATATTAATAATGCTGTATTAATATAGTGGTGTGATGAATCTATATTTTTTAGGTTATGGCATAATGTTAAAATAGAAACTATGTGATGCAAGATACTTTTTGTAACTAGCTCAAAGAATGGGAAAAGATAATAAAGAAATTCTTCACACTATCCAATCTGGATGGAGATAGCAGCCGTGGGCACCAGAGCCCCAAAGGAAAAATTTATTGCCTCCATTATTGGGGGATTTAGACTTTGTGGAACCAAAGAATAGATTTACAGGATGGAAGGTTATGGGGGGGAGAAATTAAACTAAGCAGAAACATCCAAAATCTCAAAAAGAATGTTTGAATCATGTATAAGAATTTATGAATATTCAACATACAAGTGTTTTTAAGCAGCAAGTCTTTTGTTCACAGTGTGCCTTTGGTGGAATGCCAGGCACCTGGACGTCCGTTAACACTTTTGCTCTATTTTCTGTCTCCTAATTGCCTTTTTAAAAAATATTTTTATTAAACTTTTAAATTTTACCAAGAGTGAAGTGTGTTTTTCACATTCTGCACAGCTCTGAGTCTTTTTGCTACTCTGTAGCCCTCAGCCCCTGCCTGCCAAGACCTCTGGTGTCTTCAGCCTCAGCTCCGGAGTTTCTGATACATCTCTTCCATCCCTTCCCGTCTCAGACAAAGTCACCATTGCCGCGTGGTCCCCGAGCACGTGTCACAGCACCCCCTGCAGCCACATGGGGAATCATCACACCTGCCCTGCCCACCGGGAGCCTGCCAGCGCTCCCTGCCGGCTGTGACCGTAACTACACCAAAGGGGAAAGTGCCTGTGGTCAGGGGAACTGTTATTGAGTTCCTGGTTCTGTTTATTATTAATGCTGCAGTTGTTGTTTTGTTTGCCTTGTAATACATACTAGTAAAGAGCTGTTATTCCTATCCCCATATCTTTGCCTGAGTGCCCCTTAATTTCAAAATTGTAATAATTCAGAGGGAGAGGGTTTGAATTCTCCATTTCAAGGGAAGCTCTTGCTCTCCCTAGCAGACACTTGTCTTTCAAAACTAAGACAGTCACCTTCTGGTGTTCTTGGAAAATGGGAGAGGGAATTGGGAAGCCTGAGATGATCAATTCAAAACCAATATAAAGCCTTGCAGTGGGAGACACATGCATAGGTCCTCCATCCATTAAAACCTTCAAATTACAACTGGCTCTTTTTTGGCAATTATGCTATAATAATACAGAAGTATCATTCTCAATAACTTGGAAAGGGTTTGAAATTCTTTCTTTTATGTTATCTTTGGTTCCTTTCTGCTTGCATTTTATTTCAAATGTTCTGGTGTCTGTGAGTGCTTGTTGAGCTGTGCACTGAACGAGTACATTGCAAAAAATTTATCAACTGTGAATAACTGACATTTAAGATATGTGGCAAGAGCGACAGAGGGAAATACTGATAATGACTATCAAGATTTGTCTTCCTGACAACTGACTGAGAGATCTTTCAATTTTTTGTGGAAGGCATTATTTGTGTTCAGTGCTTGTTCACTGTCAGCATAAATTTGATTACCTTTGATGCCAAACTTTGCTTTTCTTAGAAAGAAATAGAGAATATTAACATTTTTAACATCTGTGCTCAGTAAAGTTTAATTTAGTGGATAAGTGGTTTAAGCTTACAATTTTGTTTGATGAATGCATTTCACTTCCAGAAAATAGAATTAAATGTGACCATGAAGTCGCTTAAAATTGAATATTTGATTTTGTGTGCCTGTGCATGTGTGCACAACTGTTTGTCACAGGACCTGCATGAAAATTAAAGCTAAATCAAGCCTGTATCTGTGAAGGCAAGGCATTGTGAAGGCTTCCTGTTCTTACTTTAGATTCACAGTTGTGCCTAGGAACCTACAGGGTTTTCAGCACAGCCTGCTCTTCATCCTGTCTTCACAGCTTCTTTGGGCAATGCTACGGGGACATGACTGTCCTTGAGAAGAAAGTGTTTTCCTTTCTTTTGGTCTTTCCTTTAAATTTACATCCTTTGGCTCCTGCCATGCACTGCTGCAAAGATCCTAGGTCTATACTTGGTGTCTGCCTGGGACAGTTTGAAAAAAGATGGATTTGGTTTTTTGGAAGAGCAACAATCTAGACAGGTTTTAGTTGGCAGAAATAGGTGATATAAGATTTGAGGCACAAAGGCAGGATAGTTGGGCAAAATGCATGCAGCACTCAGATGTGGGAAAATGAAATAACAGCTGATTGTATGTGTGGTATCTAAGCCACATAGATCTGTGAGATTTATGAGAGACCATAGTGGTAGGCAGAAGCCAAGGAAGCAGTAACGGGGAACTCTTTCACTGTTCCTCTTCTCATCACTTTCTGACCGTGCTACTTATTTTTGTTAATTATAGGAACTTGTGCATGTCCTACTTGTCCACTGTAGTACTGGTACATATTTTATGAACTGTCTTCTGTGTAATATGCAGTTTAGTGTTTGTAGGAACATGAGATTTCGTCTGAAACCTGCACTCATCTGGATTGGTCTCTCCCTACTGTATGTACTTAAGGGGTATTTAATTTGTAAAGCTCTTTATTTTTTCCTCTCTGTACACCAATAGAATAAGGCTAATTGTAGCGTATCTAACTAAAGAGCCACCTTGCTCAGTGTCCTGCTCCTACCATGGCCATAATCAGACACACAGGAAAAAGTCTGCAGAAATGTTGTCTGGTGTTTCCTGTGAAATAGTTTTCTAGCCACTTGGCAGTTTTCATCTCAAAGACTTGCAACACCATGTAAAGATTGCTAAATAGATGGAAATTAACATGAATTTATGTGCAAAATACTCGTTCAGTCTCCAATTTGTGTAAACTGTTAGCAAACAAAACATCAGCTGACAGTGAGGTCCACATTTCTAAGAACTCTCCTGTATGATGAGATACCTCTCTATGATTATTTCTTTCTCTTCCCTGCAGAAACTCAGTGTGGTATCTGTTAGCTTCGTGTCATGATCCCTGTTCACTAGTTACTCTATCTATTTCTCAGTATTGTTGAGCTTCTGAAAGATGACCTTTATTGCAGAGTTTAGGAGATAATTAATACTCTGGTACTCTGTAGGGATGCACCTCACAGTGGTGGGGTCTGCACCCCACAGTAGCAGGGGTTTCCATATTAGGAAAGGATTTGGGTTTCACTCTTTGTCTCACTTATATGCTTTTCTTACCTTATTTGGCCATGTGCCAGCACAGAGACACCTGTTGGATCCTTGGAGCTGTACCTCAAAACCTGTGGCTATTTCTATTGGGCAGGATGCCAAGAATCCCACCTCAGTCATTACATACTTAAGAGAGAGCACAAAGGCCCTCATGGCATTTTTGGGTTGTAGCAGGTGTAAGGACCTCCCTTGCACCTAGCACAGCTTATTTCTTCTGTTCTGTATAGTTTGTTATTTTCGTCTTAATTAAAACATTTTTGCTTTTCAAGACATGTCCTCTGATGCCGTCTCGCTAATATTTTTAAGCTTTTCTGGGGCTGCTGGTCAACCCCGGATGTGACTCACCTGCGAGGGGCTCATAACACCTGGCTCCCCATAACTGAGTCAGTACACAGATTATTAAACAAAGTCAACATCAAAAAAGTCTAAAACCAACCATACAGGGTGAGCAGCCATTTCAAAAGAGCTCTAGGAACTCTTAGTCTGCTCTTAGAACAAAT